>LPNX010052503.1:97111-132764 GCA_001517045.1 Pseudotsuga menziesii
ATGCATCTTATACAGAGGAAGTTTTGTTGGGTTTTCTTCCCTGTGAGGGTTTCCTATTTTTTTTTTTGTGTGTGTCATTGTTCTTGTCTATATTTCAGTGATCCTTTTGATTATGGTTATGTTGGTATGATGATAAATGTTATTATATCTTGTATAACCATTAAAACTTAACATTCCTAGATGCATATCTAGGGGACATTGATGCCCCAAGGTATTGGAGGGGAGGTGGGTCAAGTTTTCACACCATATTAATTGATAGTGTGGTGACAATAAGTAGGGTATATGGAAAGGTATCCTTGGCAGGGGATGGATTGAAGAGGAGACCTAGATCTTACCCAAACTTTAGGTAATAGGTAGAGACCCACGGGAGAGTATCTCTAACTCATATTGTTTACATGTTTATTTTTTTATTATGTTCTTGCTTCAAGTATGATCTAGGTGAGACACTATCTTGTGATCTACTATTGGTTGATGTAGATATTGGACCAATACCCCTACCAACTACAACAACTCATCTAATAGGGGGAGATATATGATAGGATGAGCCTATGAAAGTAATAGAGGACAAAGTGGGAGAGGGTTGAACATGGCATCAATAGTGTTATTAGGATAGAAAAATAGGTGTTTAGATAAGGTAGAATTTAAAAAATCCCCATCAAGGGGTGATCCCATTAAATTTGGTTAAGTTAATGACAATTTTTTATTCGTTTTTGTGTCCACTAAGTTACTATGGATGGTAATACTTTTATATTACCATTAACTAGTAGCATGCACCATTTCTCCAAAAGGGGGTTATTTCTTAGTTGTGCTAGACTTTTAGATGAGTAGTTAAAGAAGGAAAACTATCTCAATTTATTGCTATAGCAAAAAGGGTAGCTAGTTAGGGGGCCATGGGATGAACCACACCACTAACTAAGGTAGTGGATATCTTAGATATTATTTCTCTTCCTCATCCTCCATATGAGTGATGAAGATGTATATGTATGAGCCATAGGAATCATTTGTATCTCTATGCTGCACCTAAAATATGCATTGTTTCCTTATTACCCTTCAGAGGGCTTGGTTAGAGATTCTTAAGGTGATTTTTTTCCATATTTGAGGAGACTGATGCACTTACTCAGTTATGAAAAAGCGACATCGGTGTTTTCTCCTTTTGAGCAAAGAGCATCGACGCATTTTGTCTCTTGACATTAGGAATCATTGATGCGCTTTCCCTTTGAACAAAAATCATTGGTGCATTTTCCCCTTAAGCAAAAAGGGCCAGTGGACTTAAAACAAAAAAAAAATATTCTAGAAGATTCTGTACGAAATCCTCCATGGAGTTGGTTCCTATTAGCTAGAGAGAAGTGGCATCCTCCTTCCTCACCTATATGGATCATCTCCTATCCATTTCCTAAGTGAATATATTCTCATTTTTCCTATAAATGAAGCCTTCATGGAGGGAGTGAGGGGAGACCAAAGAAAGAATCCTTATGCTATTGGACTCATATCTAGTTTAGAGACAATTTTGAGTGACTCTATGTGTGAAGAGATTGTTGTGAGTGAGGATTGTTGTAAGTCCATTGTGGAAGACAAATATGGCAACATCAAGGATCTGGTTGTAGATTTACCTTCTTTATTCATTAATACAAAAGCGTTCCCCTTTCCCATACTTGATTTGTGTCAATATAAATTAAATATTGTTAGATTCCTTGATCACTAGCATAGATTGTTAATTTATCATGTTTCTCTCATCTTGTTGTTTTGTCTTTTGATCTTTCTTTGCAGGTATTGAAGATTGCATGTAGAAAATTGTAACAAGGGAAAAAGCATTTAGATATGAGGTATGAGAGTGGTTTCATGTCAAGTAAATTAACTATCTAAGGAAAGGATATATTGTTCTGCTAAATTTTATTATTGTAGAAGTTGGTTTTATCGATTCAGGATTTTATCCAATTTTTAAAATGAGATATGAACATTGGTTTTATATTTAAATTCAGCTTTATAATCGAATTTTTATGTTTTTTCACCAAAGTTAATTATTTTCATTTGGCCAATGAGGTCTGTATAAAAATATGGATACATAGAGCCACACACCTATCACATCAACGCACCTACCACATCAACAAAAATACAAGTCAGCAATCCATAAGAGTCCAAGCACTAAGCTCCCAACGAATAATATACGTGCTTTGTTCCTTGATATTATGTATATATCTTGCCATATAAAAAACCATTTTAAGGTTTTCATCCTTTGCATGTGGGATATTTATTAAATGGTCTTGCAGACAAAGTGGATGATCAATGGTGTATATCATAGCACTTTTCATCCAAGGCTTTAGAACCTAGTTCTCCAATCAAAGAGAAAGCAAGATAATGTTTTGAAACCATTGCAAAATGGTGTTAAGACCGCTCAAAAAATCAATGGCTGAAATGTTATTAATCCCGATCAATGATTTGCATCGATCTCATGGGAGAAAAGTGCATGAGGTTTAATCCATGAAGGCTCATTTCAAATTTTATGTATTGTATAGAAAAACACGTTTTTTTTTCTTTCTGTGAAATGACTGTTTTAATCATTAACTTCCACGACCTATTTTCGTCAAACTGAAATGAATTTTGAGAAAATGAGAGAGGTTTTTATTAGAAACATGCTCATATACAATAAATTATCTATTTTTTTTCACAGCTTCCATGGTTTGGGAGAATTGAAGCCATCTTCAGAGGACATGTTTTCAGAAATTAAAAATCCCGTTTGATTAATCAAATTAAAACGAATTTCCCGAAGAACTGGAGGGGAATATAGAAAAATGGGAACATACGTTTTATTGGGAACATGGTAAATAAAAAAAACCTCTCTCTGATATTACACAACTATCACCAATTGAGATATGCAGGTGGCGATTTGAAGCCTATTTTTCAGCAGTCAAAGGTGTAGATCAAAGAGTCAATTTCATCCAACAGACAAGGGTTATTTCACTGATGAAATAGAGAGATGAATAATGTTTTGAAACCATTATGAAATGAGGTTAAATGATAGATGAGATGGATGGTCTGATTGATAGGTGAAATGCATCCAACAACTCATGTTCACTTCAAAATTTGTGGTAATTGGGCGAATTTCCACAGAGAGTGCAAGTTTTAACCTTATTCTCCAAAAATTTTGTTTTGGTCAGTTTCTCCCAAGACATTTTTTCGTCGAGCCGAGTAGAATTTTGAGAAACTGAGATATTTTTTTCTTTATAATATCCTTATCTAAAATAACCTCTCTCAAATTTTACATAGGTTCTGTGGTTTGGGAGAATCGAAGCCATCTTCACAGGGTATTTTCCAGGATTTCAAAATTCCACCTTAGTCATCAAATTCAAAAGAGGTTTATGAGGGGATGGATGGAAATATTGATAAAAAAGAACATGGTTTTTGTAGAAAACATGATCAGTTACAAAAACCTCTCTCATATTTCACACATGTATCACCCTTTGAGGTATGCAGGTGGATCGTGAAGTCCTATTTTCAGCTATCAGTCTCCTAGAAAGAGGTGAAATGTTGAAGATTTAGGGGCAGCTGTATTAGAATGAGTGCTTTTAATGAATAAATCCTCCTTCACCTCTACGGTTGATGAGAAATTCAAAGATGAGTTAGCACCATACCATTGTGGGTGCTCTGAGCTGTCACTTTCAGTCAAGCAATTCGGAGCCCAGATGCCACCTTTTCATTTTAATCCAGCATGCTTGTTATTCTTTTTTTCTCATTTTATGTATGTAAATCATAGAAAATATGCCATGTTAGAGTCTGTTGAGATTTGGCATGATTGATTGAGGATTATCCCCCATTTTTTTAACCAATATGATGCCATGTTTCAAGACACATCTCGGGGGGGAAATAGTATTATAAATAGATCCTCCTCAAAGAGGATAGTGTTAGGATTATAATCCTCCCTTGTCCAATTTGGTCAAGTATGTCTAAATCAGGAGTCCTTTCAGTCTATTTTTGGTCACTAGCACCATTGGATCCACTTGGCCTAATTGGGGCACATGTACTAGTTACTAAAGTCTGGGGAACACTAATTAAGTCAAACTGCCACTGATTACACTTACATGCATCAATTTAGGAGCCTCCTAGATCAATTCCTACAATTTAGGAGACACTAGGAGTGTCGAAACAAACCTCCTTCAGTTGAGTTCAGTTAGTGACTAGTTAATCCTAGTTAGGAGTCAGTTACATCCAGTTACATTCAGTTAGTGTCAATCAATGATTGATTGCATGTGGGAAGGCATAATTCCTCACCTACCACACTAAGTTAGTCTAGTTAACTGATTCTAACTGACTGGTGCACTAATTGAGGCAACTAGGGATAACTAGTTGAGATCTGATGATGATTTAGACATGTATACTTATCCATGCAGTAAGGTAGAGTCATTTATTTCAAATTCCTCTCTCATATATTCGAATTGACTAGTTATTATCACCAGTGTATTACATTGTAATTATTATCCAGTTACTTTTGATTAATGAAAGCATTCACAGTTGCACGCCATTTTTTGCACTGTTTCGTTCTTCAATTCCTGAGTAAAATTTTGTGATCTATTATGTGAGTTGTGTGTTGACCCATAGATCTATGTGCTCAATTTAATATGGTATCAGAGAACTTCTCCTCCTCAAACATAAGCATGTTTTTTGGATTCATGGGTTCACCTACACAAAAGAACCAAGATACTGCTACTGCATAGTAGCAACAAAAAATTTCACAAGTTTTTTGAAAATTTGTATTTCTTCTTATTTTTTAGAGGGGGGGGGGGGTTTCCCATGAGGTTATCCCCTGTTTCCTCAGTTGTATTAAGCATCATTTTTTACTATATTTTAGATTGTATTTAGGTGACCTATGGTCTTGTTACCAGGGCCCACATTTTTCCATGTTAGGATTCAGGGGGGTGTTAGGATTATTACTCCTCCTGTCATGTCCCCATGCCTCCGACCGGTGAAGAGGACGCGACCCATGGCTCAAACCACCCAGAATAAGAGCCCCATGAACATATGCATACATGAAAATTGCTGAAACAGAATGCTTAACAAAGATTTTGAACTAAAAACATGCACATATGCAGTTACTCATCATACACAGCGGAAACCAACAGCATTCATTCATGCATGCATTTATCATGTTCATCATATCATTAACAGAAAATATAGTTGCAGAAGTAAAATGCACAAGATCACTTATCTTATGAAGAGCTTTGATCTGCAACCAGCTACGTCGCTGCAATGTTCCACCCAACCATAGGCCAGCGTGCTCCTTAATCTCTCAGCAACGCTGCCACCCTCGAGCTAGGTATGATTCTCCAAGGAATATGGGAACAACAGGCTTACACAGAGCTAAGGATACACAAAACACATAGCCAAGCCAACAGAGTTGGGTTTATTAGGCCATTCAGGAGCTAGAGAAGGAAAATTGCTAAGCTGGTGAGCTCATTACAGAGCCAAGAACACCTACACCAGAACTAGCCTGACCTCTAAGACACCCAAACACACCTAACACAAAGAATCAGTCCCTTCTCTGCTATACAGTCCCTCAGGCCCTGCATTCCCTTCTAGTGCTATTCAGGGGTGATGGAGAAGAACTCCATCCTTCTATCTCTGTCTGTGTGGGTTCCAGCTACCAGGTTTGTCAAGAAAAACTCAGCCCCATCCTTTCTCCCTACACAGTCCGAAAACTGACCATTGCACTCAGGAAATCACTCAGAAATTACAGCTGAATAGGGGGAATGATTTCTGAGTCATTTTTGGCCCTTTCGTGGCCAAAACGACTCCCAACAATCGAATTACACAGCCCCAACTAAACAGTAAACATGTGGGAAGAACAACAGTTCCAATCTCAGCATTAAAATGACGGACATTATACAACCATACCGGTATGTAAGGAGAACATACAGCTGAGGACATGAATGGATCTTTCTCAGGAAATTCATGGGTGAAAACGCACAGCTCTCAGCTCGCTATGTGAGCCCAAAACAGAAGGATACCTGTGCATGGAAACAATCCGACCCTGTGAGGAAATGAACAGATATTGGAGGTCCTGCGTGAGGAAAATAGCTCCGTTTTTGTTCGTGGATGAACAAACAACAGCAAGGACGTGAATTGGAAGTGCGTGAGCCTTCAGCACAGTCATGGGAGAGTCGAATTTCCTGTGTGAGTGATGGCCGTTGTTTTTCCCCAGCCATTGTGAAGTCAACCAGGGTGGAGTGTGCATGTGGGTGAGGACTGACAGTCCTGCCACACCCATTCCTAGACAATAACTTCCTCAACTGCCAGCAGAGATTCTTAATGAAGGTGGTTGGAAATAAGACAAGGGAAGAGGACACATGGGTTTTTACCCCATTGGCCAAGGTTTGACAAATTCCCCCACATCCTTATCCTTATGAAAATCATGCCCTTTTCGATTTAGTTGCCGCGATCGTAGCTGGTCGGGTTCATTTAATTAATTATGATGCATATTTACATGATGACCAACATAATATATGCCGCATGCCCCGATATACCATCGGTGACAAATTTAAATCCCAAAACATAACATAACCGATCAATGGTGGGGCCTTGGCCTTTAGCTCCACACCGTGATCATTTACAATATATACATCATGTACATTTAATGCAACGGGGTCAAAACTGGGGTGTTACACCTCCCTTTACCATTATATCTATTAGATTAATTTTCCTAACTTAGGAACCTTAATTAATTAATTGGATCCACTAGTATAGTTGGGTCCACTTGGCCTAATGGGGCAACATGTACCTGTCACTGGAGTGTGGGGAATACTGCTAGAGGTTAATTGCCACTTACTGCATTTGCATGCATCAGTTTGGGTGCCTCTTAGACCAATCCCTACATTTTAGGAGCCATTGGGAGTTCCGACACCAACCTACTTCAGTTAGTTGGAGTTAGTACTGATTAGTCTCAGTTAGCCCCCAGTTACTTTTAGTTAGTTCACAAAAAGTTATCTAGTGCATGTATTGCATGGATGCATGTGGAGTAGGTGCATTTGCCCACCTACCACACTCAGTTGCACTAAGTTAACTAGCTGTCACTGTTTGTTTGAGTTGTTGGACATATGGGAGTTGATCTGTTGGACTCTAATATCGATTGAGAGACCATGAGTTAGAGATTCAGTTAGATACAGTCACATCCACTTGGGAGATTCGAATTCATACCCCATGCATTAAAATTATTTCCTATGTAAACTATTGTAACACCGGATATTATTATTGTGAATGATACTATAAATTCCTGAGAAATACTTGTTTGATTCTTGTGTGGTTTATTTTGTTCAGTTTGTATATTCATTCTCCATATATTTTCTACAAACATTATTAGAACTATCTTCTTGAATATTTAAATGCATTAAAATTCTAATGTGCTATCAAATCCTCGGTAGGACAAGGTTATTCTCCTCCTTAGATCTTCTACTGGATCATTTTTTTGAGCAAAATTGCTCCTTCCAACACTGCACCAAAAGCTGAAGGTTTACCACTTAATGCCCCAAGTAAAGGAATTGTTGATCAAGATTGCTCAATCAACTATGCTAGGTGTGATGAAAACCTGAAATTTGTAGGCTGCCACACCTTACTTTGTCTTTTTGTGTAATTGCAGTTACAACTTCGAATGGACTCATCGGTTCCTCTTCTCAACCCATCCACAAGCTATTCAGAATGGAAGATGAAGATGATTGCATATCTAAAGAGACAAGGTCTCTATGAGGTGTCTATTGGACTCAATGAACAGTATTTTGAGAGTGAGAATGATTGGATGAATGAATGTGATGCAGATTTTTTAACAATAGCACTAGCTCTTTCTCCAGCTTGTGCTACCTCAGTAGATCTATTGAATACCCAAAGAAACTCTAGACAAGATTGGACAAAACCTTTGGAAAGATTGATGAGGATCACAATAGCACTTTGGAGAGCACATCCAGCACCATAAGCATTCTTGATCCAAAATTATCATCCTCCACTCTCTCTGATGAATTTTTTCAAGATGAAGAAGAAGCAAAATCCTCCTCCTGTGATTTTCCTTTGAATTTTGTGCAACATTTTCCAGTAATTGATTCCGAAAGTGAAGAGAAATTTGATTTCTCTCCCTCTAATGTTGCTACTGGTGTGAAAATATGTAATAAATTGGATATTTTGGAAAAAATATCAGATTACCAGAGTGATCCATTCACTCCCATTGATCTAGATCTTCCAGCAAATTCCTGTAGGATTGCATGCACCGAAATTCAGAATTTTGAAGAAGAAGAAAATTGTGCAAATACCGTCTCGGTGGACCATAATCTTGGATCTGATATGAAAATTATTGGATCTGATATGATATTATTTGGATCTGATATGATATTTATTGGTTCAATATTTTTGTTTCATAAGCTTCAAGTACTTCTTGTAGTTGTTCTCATTAATTTTGTGAAGAAACAAGTACCGCAAGTCTCCTTCAAAAATGTTGTTGGGGATTTGATTTCATTTCACAGTTTTGGATATGATGTGAACATATTTCGATCTGATTTATTTTCTGATATGATATTATTTGATTCAAATTTTAAAATCAAAATCTTTCAGTCATGCTTGTAGCTGCTCCCACCAATTTCGGTGTAAAAAATCATGTACCTCAATTTTTCTTCAAATTTACTACTGGGGATTTGGTGTTAGTTTCCTCCTATGAGGTTGATGATATTTTATTTTGTGATTCATTATATATTTATGAATATATATCACATTATGGAGATCAATCATTTTCTCTCCATGGTCTTAGTTATTTTCTACCTTTGGTCACATGCTCATCTCCTCACAGAACTAGTAAAGAGGAAGACATTTTGCATCCTCCTGGACACTTGCTCCTAACACTTGGGGATGTTTTTACCACTCATGTTTTTCTGTTCATGGATGAAACATATAATTTTATTGAGTGTTCCTCACATGGTTTGAATCCTCAAGAACTATTTCTCACTTATCAGTTGATTTCAGTTGCTCTACATGGGTCTAGTCTTCATCCAGCAGCTGTCTATATTTTTTATTTAGTTAAGCATATTATTCTTCTTCCAAAGAGGAATATTCATATAGACATAATGATGGATAATTTCACATGCCAGGACCTAGGATACCTATGCACATAAGAACCATATTGATCCCGATTCTACCAGCTTAATTAGAGGGGGGGATTTTTTCCCATGTGGTTTTTTCCCCAGCCCCTTGTATTGAGCAGTTACTTTACTTTTCTTTAATTGTAATGGGTGACCTATGGTCTTCATTACCATGTCCCACATATTTTCCAAGTTATCATTCAGGGGGGGTGTTAGGATTATAATCCTCCCTTGTCCAATTTGGTCAAGTATGTCTAAATATGGAGTATGTCTAACTCAGGAGTCCTTTCAGTTTATTTTTAGTCACTAGCACTATTGGTTCCACTTGGCCTAATTGGGGCACATGTACTAGTTACTAAAGTGTGGGGAACACTAATTGAGGCAAAATTCCACTAATTACACTTGCATGCATCAGGTTAGGAGCCTCCTAGATCAATTCCTACAATTTAGGAGCCATTGGGAGTGTTAGAACCAACCTCCTTCAGTTGAGTTTAGTTAGTGACTATTTAAGCCTAGTTAGGAGTTAGTTACATTCAGTTACATCCAGTTAGATTCAGTTAGTGTCATTAATTGATTGATTGCATGTGGTAAGGTGCAATTCCTCACCTACCATACTCACATAGGCTAGTTAACTTATTCTAACTGACTGGTGCACTGATTGAGGCAACTGGGGCTAAGTAGTTGAGCTACAATGATGATTTAGACATGTCCAGTTATCCATGCAGTAAGGTAGATTCGTTCAATTCAAAATCCTCTCTCATGCATTCAAATTGACTGGTTATTAATACCGGTGTATTACATTGTAATTATTATCCAATTACTTTTTATTAATGAAAACATTCACAACTTCAAGCCATTTTTTGCACTGTTTCACTCTTCAATTCCTGAGTAAAATTATGTGATCTATTTTGTGAGTTGTGTGTTGATCCATAGATCTATGTGTTCAATTTAATAGACAGAGTTTGGACTGATTTTCATTTTTGAGGCCTCAGCACTGGTTTTGTAGTTATGTAAGAAATTTTTGTAGCTTCAATGAATATATGTTTCTGTGGTTGTGAGATTCATCACGGTGTTGGTGGTTAGTCCGTGTTTCCTGTTTATTTTTATTTTCATGTGTGTTATTTCTACCAATACATTTCTATATTATCATGCGTGAATTCGCTCTCAATTAAGTGCTCCTGCAATCATAAATAGTGTTTGTAATGTGACTGTAATAGCTTTGACATAATTCATCCATCGATAGGTGTTATGTTTTAGCTGTTTCTCTTTGTTATTTTCCACTAAAGGTGTGCTCAAAGATTCATCCTTGGTAGATGTCTCTGTTCTTCATCAGGCTCTTTCCTTATTCCTTCTTGCCATCACTATAAATCTATTTGACTAAATGTTGTGCTTACTTTTCCTCATAAGATAAATCCATTTTCATTATAAACTGTAATGGCCTCAGGATGTGATTCCATCACCCAATGGTTTTGATTTTTTTTTCTTTTCAACCCTTTTTATTTTGTAACTATCATGTTACTAGTATAAATATAGTTGTTTGTGTGCATGTTTAAAGATAAGTGTGTATGTAAAGGTTACCATGCCAAGAGAGATCCCTCTCTGACTGCCTCGACTAGAAGGAAGTCTAAAGCTGGTTTGAAATGGTTACCCCTGTGACTTCCTACAACAACCATAGGAAAATTATAGGGTTCTAACATCTTGGTGTCATTGTTGGGGATAGAGAGAAAATCATCCTTGGGAAAAATAACATTGCTCAATTCTATGACCTGGTTGAGCAGCCGGTCCTAGACACATTTTGGTTATATATGCTCTAGTGACTCCACTCGAGGCCTTTGAAGGTGACTCCACTAGGAAAACTGAACACCCAGAAGCTGCAAAGTTTTGCAAAGGTTCCATGGCGACTCCATATAGAAAGAACTCTGTCTTCATAATGTTCTATGGTAGCTCCACTGGAAAAGGGCTGCAAATATTTAAGAGGTGATTCGATTTCTTCATCATCAAGATGAGTTCTATGTCTGCAAGGTATGCCCCTATGAATCATGCCCACATTCTTGGTTTTCTGAATTGAATACCTAATGCACATTGGCAAACATGTCTTCCAAAATTAGAAAATAAAAATAATGATGATGTTGCCCCTCATTTGGTTAGATTCATATGCATGTATATAAGCTGGGGATGGAATTGCATGAGCATTATTTAATGAAAATTTTCATGGTTAGTTTTGAAGGGAATGCACGGTTATGATATGAGGGATTACCATCAAAAAATTTATGCTCCCTTACCAAGTTTCATTCAATGTTTCATGAACATTTTAAAGATCAATATCCTTCTTTGCTGCTAGTTCAAGATTGGTGTATGCATGTTAAAGGTTTTATTGAAGATTTGGAAAATATGTATGGTAGTGATGAGTTTATGGATGAAGAGCTGTTAGAAATGTTATAGGAAAACCCACTTTAGATAAAATAAATACAAACTAGTTGCTGTAACATTTGAGAAAATTCCTAGCAGTTGATAGTACCTTCCTTGACTAAAAAAAGACATGAGCCAAAACTCTTGTTCAACCAGTTAATTTTCTTTTGCTAAGGTAGATGATAATTTAAAGCATTCTTGTAAATATTTGGGTGACCAAGAAAGAGTTTGGGACTGTCAACTAAATACTTCCTCATGTCATTCAACTTAAAAACTTTTGTTTCTAGAAGAGGCTGCTCATTTCAAATCAGAAAATCCGCTTTTACAAAAGAAATTTCTTCAAAGTTATAATTCTCCAATGGTTGATTATATAGATAACTCTATTTCTAAAAAAATTCAGTCGTATAACCCTTCTGCATATTCATTTTCTGAAATTGCAATAAAAGAGGAATCAGATTTTGAGTTAATGGTTGAAGAAGGCAATGTACAGGAAGAGGGTCATGTTAATTTGCTTTATGAACAATGTAATCAGCATGCTCAAAATATTGTTAGTAATGTTTTTAAATATAACTTCAGCTTTCCTATATATGACGAGTATGAGGAGGGATACTTGGATAATGCACCTCAAGAAACAACAACCCGCAAAAATGGATGCGATCACCAAGAAGATGAGGGCCCTAAATGGGATGCCTCTTCATGTTTTTCAAATTCAGAATGTCAAGAAGAGTGCATTTCACATGATTTTCTTGAAGAAGAAGAGGACTCCAAATGGGATGTTTCTTTATGTTTTTAAAATTCAGAAAATACTTTGCTTGATTCTATTAAATAACACAATGATATTTCCTTTGAAATACTTGAAAGGAATCAAGTTTTAGATTCTAATATCTTAAATGAGGAAGTTGATGTCTCATTTGAAAATTATCATGAGCATTATTTGCGGGGTTGTATTGAATAACCTTTCAGTAGGGTGCTAGAGGAGTTGCAGTTGCGGAATCCTTGTCATGGAAAACAAATAACATAAATTTTTGCAGGTTTTCATGATCCAGTGGAAGAATACATGGAGAAGCTTTGTAGTGGTAATGGCTTGTTATGGCTTTATAGTAAAGATCAATTTCTTTATTATAACATTTTTCCATTAAGTACTTCATTTTCGATCAAGCATGGTGAAGGAGCTCAATCATTGGATCATTTTCTTGATTGGCTTCATTAGAAGTCAAAAATTACTTGATTGAGCATTGTTTCTCAGTAGGTAGGGTAGGAGTGTGTAAATAAGCTCGACATGGCAAGCATTTCTTTTTCAGTAGTTTGAGTTTGATTTTAGTAGAAGTTTAGTTTCAGTTTAGTTTTAAGTTTGTATTTGCAGAGTACAGTTGGCTACAATATGGATTGAACAGGCTGATGATTTTAGAGAAATATTGGGAGCATCCCAATGGATAAAGCATCTCTCATACGAAGTTATTTTCTACCTCACAGGGAGGATAGCATCCTCGAGTTGGAGCCGTTGTTAGCACTTGTGCTAAATTTTATTCTTGCAGAAGTTGGTTTTCTCAATTTGTTAGGTTTACAAGAGAAAAGGATCTCATTGGTAATTTGGGAAAAAAAGGAATCTCGATGAGTTAAAATAATTTTACCCAATTTTTAAAATGAGATATGAACATTGGTTTTATATCTAAATTCAGCTTTATACTTGAATTTTTATGTTTTTTCGCCAAAGTTTATTATTTTCAATTGGCCAATGAGGTCTGTATAAAAATATGGTGGCATAGAGCCACACACCTACCACATAAACAGCAATACAAGTCATCAATCCATCAAATTCCAAGCGCCAAGCTTCCAACGAATAATATACATGCTTCGTTCCTTGATATTATACATAACTCTTGGCATATAAAAAACCCGTTTAACGTTTTCATCCTTTGCATGTGGGATATTACTTAAATGGTATTGGAGACAGAGAAGATTATCAATGGTATAGATCATACCAGTTTTCATCCAGTGCTCTAGAAACTAGTTCATCAATCAAAGAGCAAGATAGATAATGTTTTGAAACCATTATGAAATGGTGTTAAGACCGCTCACAAAATCAACGGCTCTCATCTTATTAATCCTGATCAACGTTCTGTATTGATCTCATAGGGGAAAGTGCATGATTTTTAAGTTGTGAAGGCTCAATGAATTTTTTTGTACTATACAGCAAAACACGTTTTCTGTGAAATGACTATTTTAGTCATTAACTTCCGTGACCTGTTTTCGCCAAACCAAAATTAATTTTGAGAAAATAAGATATTTTTTTCCTCAGAACATGCTCATATAAAATAACCTTTCTCTATTTTTTCACAGGTTCCATGGTTTGGGAGAATCAAATCCATCTTTAGAGGGCATGTTTTCCATAAAGTCGAAATCCCATATGAGTCATCAAATTCAAAAGAATATATCGAAGAGATGGAGGGGAATATTTCAAAATGTGAACATGGGTTTTGTTGGGAACATGGTAATTCACAAAAACCTCTCTCATATTTTACAAACATATCACCAGTTGATATATGCACGTGTGGATTTGAATCCTATTTTTCAGTAGTTAAAGGTGTAGATCAAAGACTCAATTTCATCCAACAAATCAAGGTTATTTTTTTTTTGAAAGAGCGAGATGAATAATATTTTGAAGCCATTGTGAAATGAGGTTAAATGGTATATGATATGGATGGTCCTATTGTTAGGTGAAATGCATCCAATAGCTCAAGGTCATTTCGAAATAAGAACTTCCACATGACAACAAAAGTTTGAGATCAGCAAAGTCTCTTACAATCATTCAATTCCAAAAGAGCACGAGCCTGCTAGATGTGAATTGTCACGGAGATCAATGGTTAAAAAATTATTTCCCTGGAGAAAAGTGACCTTAGTTTAATTTGTGAGAATTGGGTGAAATTTCATAGAGAGTGCAAGCTCTAACCTTATTCTCTAAAAAGACTGTTCTGGTCAGTTTCTCCCAAGACCTGTTTTCATCGATCCGAGTAGAATTTTGAGAAACTGAGAGATATTTTTCTTCACAAAATCCTTATCTAAAATAACCTCTCTCATATTTTACATAGGTTCTATGTCTTGGGAGAATCAAATGCATCTTCACAGGGTATTTTTCCAGAATTTAAAAATACCGCCTTAGTCATCAACTTCAAAAGACGTTTCTAAGGGGTTGGATGGGAATATAGTGAAATGAGAACATGGGTTTTGTCGGGAAAATTCTTAGTTACAAAAACCTCTCACACATTTCACACATATATTACCATTTGAGGTATGCTGGTAGATCTTCAGGGCCTATTTTTCAGTAATATGTCTCCTCGAAAAAGGTGAAATGGTGAAGATTTAGGGGCAGCTATATCAGAACAAGTGCTTGTAATGAAGAAAGGATCCTTCAACTCTAATGTTGAAGAGAAATACAAATCTCAGTAAGCACTAGAACATTGGGGGTGCTCTGAGAAGTCACTTTCAGTCAAGCAATCCAAAGCTTAGATGCCAGATTTTCGTTTTAATCTAGCATGCTTGTTATTCCTTTTTTCATGTTTTATGCATGTAAATCATAGAAAATATGCCATGTTAGAGTCTGTTGATATTCGACATCATGGATTTAGTATTATCCCCCATTTTTGTAACCAATTTGATGCCTCATTTCAAAACACATCTTGGGGGGGGGGAGGGGATTGTATTATAAATAGAGCCTCCTCAGAGGAGGATAGAGGTTGGACTAATTTTCATTTTTGAGGCCTCGACGTNTTATAAATAGAGCCTCCTCAGAGGAGGATAGAGGTTGGACTAATTTTCATTTTTGAGGCCTCGACGTCGGTTTTGTAGTTCTGCAAACAATTTTTGTAGCTGCAATGATTATATTTTTCTGCGGTTGTGAGATTCATCAAGGTATTGGTGTTTAGTTTGTGTTTCCTGTTTATTTCATTTTCATATGTGTTATTTTTGCAATACATTTCTAGATTAGCATGCAGGAATTCGCTCTCAGTTAAGCGCTCTTGTAGCATAAATCATGTTTGTAATGTGAATGTAGTAGATTTACCATAATTCATCCATCGATAGGTGCTATGTTTCATTTTTTTTCCTTTGTTATCAAGGGTCTCTCAGTGTTTATTTTAACGAGTCCATTAAAAGTTAACTCGGTATCATTCATGTTTAGAGAGTCTGAATGAAAATGAAAGAAGACTCCAAAGGGTCTTTCTCATACAATTTAGTCTCTAGGGCCTGAAAAAGTATAAAATAATACCCAAGAGAACTCTTCCATTCATGATTGGCTAGAGTGCTCCTTTTTTGTATCTAGTCAATATGAACTGAAAAAAGGGTAAACTATCGTCGAAAAGATGACTCTTCGAGTAATTTTACGAGCATGAAGAAGAAAAGTTCCCTCGATGATCTTTTCACATTTAAGGAGTCTGAAAAGAGTTTAAAGAAGACTCGATTAGGGTTTATTTTCATGATGGGCGGGTTTAACAAGCCTAAAAAGAAGCGAAAATGACTCAGAACTTTGATACTAGGTGTAAAGAGCATGATCAAATTATTGAAATGAGCGGTTGATGACTTTTTCCATTTTATGATGGTATGAAAAAGTAAAAAATGGACTTACCTATAGACAATATCATTCAGTTTCGTCCCTGCAAGAACTTTTAAAAGACTATTAGCTACTCAAAAATATAAAAATTGATTTTTGTAACTATAGAAAAGGGCATGTTTTAATGAAAATAATAAAAAAATATTAAAATAATTTTAAAACCCTAAAAAATATCATATAAAAGTCAATTGAAATAGTAAAAACAATTCATTTACCATTTACCAACTTTTGGAGAGCCATTCGGAGTATTGTGTGCATATTTTCAGTTGGAGATTCTAGATCCATTACTTGTCTATTTTCTGAGCCGTCAGTCTCAAATAGGATTTAAAACCTTTCTCATCATTTTCATGGTCATAATTTTCTCATTTCAAGCATTTTAATTGATTTTTTGGGGATTTTTACCCTTGGGTAAAATTTGTTTCCCGGGTGACATGCTTCTCCCATGCAGGAAAAGTGTTTCCCGATGAAAACCACGCCAAACATGCTTGCATAAGAGGTGGAACTACTCTGTCTCAAGGATATAGAACTGGTGTCAGTAATCACGCCCAAAAAAGGGATGACTTATCCAAAATAGTATTTTTTAAGCATTTTGGAATATTGATTGTATCTAATTGCTCCATTTATTGTTTTTGGCAGGTCATCTTTGCCAAAATGGTGGTATGAAAAGAGAGGCAACATGAGTATGATGATGCTCATGCTAAGGCAGATGCAACTTCTATATCGGCATTACGGGCTTGAGGCCTTTTGAAATTCTTCCAAGATCCCAATATGATATCCCATGTAAAACTACTGGAGCACATTTTGGGGATGTAGAACCCGTAACAACAACAATTTGAGGTGGGGGCGCATATCCTTACTATGGAGGTGGAATATATTTATTTTCTCACTGGATTATCCAATCATATACTGCCTATTTCATTGATAGGCTCCCAAGGGGGAGACATTACCATAGAAGAACTCATAGTTCGTTGTTTCTATCTTGGCACTAAAATGTCAGGAAAGAATATTCCCATCAAGGAAGTGATGGAATTGCCACTTTGGACTACACTCTTTACCATGTAGAAGGTTGTAGGGAGCCAAGGGGCTCACCAAGATTCCCAGGAACACATGTTGTATTCCATGGAGGCTATGGCACCTACTGTTTTCAACAGGGTGGAAGCATTTCTTGTCGTGTTCAAGGATCAGCTGACAAAGTGTCGGTAGGGGTGGCTGAAAAAATTTGGTTATGGGACTATCATGGATTGTTTTTTCTTCACGAGAGTACCTCTCTTGAGGCCACAGGTGGTATTTACTGAGCTGCATGCTCGATACCCCTACATGTTGTGGTGGGTGGAGATCATGACCCACATTGGAGGTGGCGAAGCCAAGTTCAAGTATGGAAATCCCTTCTTCCATTGGCTGGATGATCAGATCCTCATGATTGAGGATTATTCTTATGCTGGGAATGAATTTCGAGGAGATCAAGATCTACCTTTACTAGCTAGTTCTTAGTGGGGTGACATTGGTAAGAAATAAGCTTAATATGTTGATTATTTTTGTATTTTCATGTTTTGCGATTTTTATGAATGATGACGACACCTAATGTTTTCACACAGATGTTGGAGATGTACATCTTGGGGGTTCATCCCCAATGGATAGACAAGTGGGGGATCATTTTGTACATATAGGTGATGATGATTTGATGGAGATGGAGAATAACCTCATTTGGTTGACATTAGACATTCCAGATGCTGTGATAGATGACCTCCCTATGAGGTTCTAGCCGAGACACAGTTGGAGTGTCGGGTTGTTTCAGCTGCTTTCTCCATAGGGTAACTAGGGCTATTATATGCTATAATGAGAACCATTAGACATTCTGAATAATGTATACACTAAAAGCTAGCTAGATTCAATATCTTTTGACATTTTGTATCTGGAATCCAAAGTGCTTCAGTCGGGGTCTCGTGACCATTATTTTTGTAAAACACGTTATATATATATATATATACAAAATTATTTATGCTGTGCATATGTGTTTCAAATGGAAATGATATTTACATGATTTCTTACATGTATTCTACTGTTTATTTAAATTTGCAATGGACCATGTTTTATTTATAACAATTATGTATGGGAAATGTACGATTCTAGAATGTAGTTTTCCAAGGACTTGAAAACTGTGTTGTAATGCCTAGGAATGTCCCTATAAGTGATAGAATTGAATGACATTTCTAACAAATGCACTCTTCAAAAGAGAAAAAGTAGTGTGGGGTTTCGGATGGTATAAATGTGGTTCAAATGACAATCCCATGAATACTATGAAGTCATGAATGTCCCAAGATGCAGCCTTGGTCAACAAACCTATCATTGCTTGATACTCAATGATTTTGTTGGTATTTGGAGCAATACAAACTGCCCATGAAATAACTAAAGCTTGCGTTGACGAATAGAAAACCCAATAAAATGAAGCGAGGTTCAAGGTATGATGGAAAGCACCATCAACAAAACCATAAGAAGCCATCAAATCTACATAACCAAAACATGGTATAAACATTATTGACAAGAAAATCAAAACCATATTGAAAGGCCAAAAAACACGTAAAAAATTCAAACAATATACATATATACAAGGTACCATACATAAATTATTTAAGCATAGTACCTCTTTAGGTACAACCTGTTGCGAGGTTTCCCGAGGGATACCCCATCATATTCTACAAGCTCGTAGGATCCTTTCTCTAATACCTTGCTGACGATAAAGGGATCGTAGCACATAGATTCAAACTTCCCCTTCCCTAGTTTATCATGTCTCCGATCGTAAGTCAGAACTAGGTCACCTTCATTGAAGACACAAGGTTGAGTAGAATTATCGTACTAGGCCTTAACGCTTTTTTTGTGTGCCTCGTTATCCAAGGCAGCATATCTTCTATTTTCATCAAGATTTGTTAAGTACAAAAACTGTTCTTCCTCGACGGAAGTGTTCGGGAGAATTTATACTGCAAGTTTAAGTGTTGGGATTTGACACTCGATAGGAAGGACAACTTCTAGTCCGTAGACTAGCTGAAAGGGTGTCAAACCAGTCGATGATTTAACTGAAGTCCTATAATCTCACAGTACTAAAAAAATAGTCAATTGCAAGTTGTATTTGTGATCTCCAACCATCATATGTAGCGTATTTTTTAAAACTTTTTTAATGGCCTCAACCTGACCATTAGCTTGTGGATAATATGAAGTTGAGTTTTCATGGTGAAAACCTAGCTTATCACTCAACTCAGCTATCATCTGATTGTGGAAATGAGATCTGTGGTAAATGACTATGGATTGAGGGAATCCAAACTTATATATCACATGGTTAAATAAAAACAGGGCGAAAGTCTTTCCATCCTCTCCATATGTAGTAATTTCCTTGGACCATTTTGTAAAGAAATTGACGGCTACGATGATGTAACCATGCCCCCCGGCTGAGGTAGGCTTACAATGCATAAAATCAATACCCCACTTGGAAATAGGTCCAACTACAATGACGTGGTGTAAAGGATCAGGGTGGGTGCGCTTTTTAGGATAAAATTGTTGATAGGGTGGGAATTTCTTAACCGCCTCATGACACTCTTTGAAGATTGAGGGCCAAAAATACCCAACGCAAAGGATTTTCTGAGCTGTCACGATACTAGAAAGATGACCACCAGATGCTCCAGAGTAGAAATCATTCAGAACTTGTTCAACCTCTTCATTTGTAAGGCATCTCTAAAGAATGGAGTCAATACCATTTTGATACAACGTATCATTTAAAATGAGATAATACTTTGCGTGGTGATGGATGCGGCGACAATCATCACAGGATATGTTGGCTGAAATCTATGAGTATGGAGATAGATGATAAAATCTCCATAACATGGGTCAGTTGTGCCAATGAGGAATAAGAATTAATATAGAAATGAATCATTAGGCTCAGATTCCATCATAGCATAGGGAAGGTCACACATCAATTCCGGGAAAACCAAGCAATTCTTTGAAGTAGCCTTAGCAAACTCAATATCAAATTCTTGTAGGATAAAAATCCAGCAGGAATACTCCCCCCCGAGTACCTGACAAGTTAGAATGTAATACATGGGGTTTTGATCCACGAGTACAATATTGGTGCGAAGTAAGATGTAGTGATGGAATTTATGCACAACAATGACCGTAGGAAAATCTAGCTTCTCCACATGTGAGTAACAGGTTTCAGAGTCAAGAAGATTCTTACTCGAGTAATAGATCATGTGTTCTTGGTAATTATAATATTCCTGCACTAGAACCATCCCAATAGTTGTAGTGTAGGTAGCAACCTAAAACATAAAGTATTTTGAGTAATCTGAGGGCTGTATCACCAGTGAATGGGTCAGAGCGTGTTTCATATTATCAAAATCTCGTTGGACCTGGTCATCCCAAAAGAACGGAGTGTCGTTCTTTAGGAGACACAGATAACCATGCATTTTTTCTACGTAGTTGCATATGAAATGACAAAGAAATTTTTCCTTCCCTTGCAAACTTTGGAGTTCAGTGATATTTGTCGAGGCAAGTAAGGCAAAAATAGCAGCAATTTTCAAGGGATCAATCCAGATTCCATCTTTGGAAACCAGAAAGCCAAGAAGACGTCTAGTCTCAACATAAAAGACACATTTGTGTAGATTAAGCCGAATATTATAATGACAACACCTAAGAAAAATGTCTCTGAGGTCCCCTTGATGGTCTTCCCATTATTGTGAATGATCAAGGAGATCATCAAGACATGGCTCCATGATGTTCTTGATATCGTGAAAAGCATAGGACATGATGCGCTCGAATGTAGCTTAGGAATTTTTGAGATGAAGTGGTAACTTTTAATATGCAAAGGTTCCCCATGGGAAAATGAATGTCATTTTATGCTGATCGACGGGCATAATCTATATCTAATTATAACTAGAAAATCCATCCA
Organism: Pseudotsuga menziesii; assembly: GCA_001517045.1. Lineage (NCBI taxonomy): Eukaryota > Viridiplantae > Streptophyta > Pinopsida > Pinales > Pinaceae > Pseudotsuga > Pseudotsuga menziesii. The sequence goes on from LPNX010052503.1 coordinate 118,164, forward strand.
TAAAAGAAAATATGACACTCCCAACACAATTATCGATTATTTGATTGATGTGTGGAGTAGGAAAATTGTCCTTAGGACAACCCTTATTTAAATCTTGGAAATTGATACAAACCCTAATAGTGACCTGCTTCTTAGCTACAGGGACAATATTAGACACTCATTTCATCAGTGGTGCGGGATAAATAAACCATGCCTTCAAAAGTTTTTCCACTTCATATTTGATAGTCGCATTCGTCCTAGGATGGACTTGACATAATTTATTTCGGACTGGTCTTTCCGTGGGATAAGTTTTAATCTCATGTACGATGATAGGTGGATCAATATTGGGAATTTATTCATATGTCTAGGCAAAAAAATTGTGGAATTATTTGAAAATAGCTTATAACTTTCAGTTTCCTCTGTTGAATAGTTTTGGCCTACATGAACGTTCTCAATAGTTACAGGATTGAACGATATGTCAATATGAGTTATCTGAGTGATGTTGCAAAGATTCCCTTCAGAATATGTACCTTGCAACAATACAAGTGTTTGAGGATTGCTAACGATATCAGTGCTAATAATATATACAAGTTCAAAGTCTACCGAACTTGCGTTGGGAAGGAAAGAAGATCTATGATGTTGATCTTCCCAAACAGGTTCATTAGAGGAAATTTCAACTTGAAATGGGCCTCCTAAAAAAATTAATAAAATAATTGTTAAAATAATAAAATAATATTTATTAATTTTGGAGGAAGAAAATAAAAAACTTTTTTGTTTGTATTTTCGACATATCTCCCTATTTTTTTACTCAAATTTCTATTAGGAGAGCTCGTTGGATGCGGAATTAAATTCTGCATCCAACACATACCCACTCGGCATAATTTTGATGGACTGTAGTGGGGTACATCAAAAGTATGTTGAGTGGGTACGTGTTGGATGCGGAATTTAATTCCGCATCCAACGAGCTTTCCCGATCGAAATTTGAGTAAAAACACGGGGAGATATGTCAAAAATACAAACAAAAAAAAGTAGTTTTTTTTATACCTATTGCCTAATTTATATTAAAAAAGTGTTTAAGACCTATATGGTATTTCAATTTTAAATAAATTTCATTGGCTAACACATGATGACATGGAATTTGCATTAGATTTAAAAGGCCCAGTTTGAGTTGACATTTCTTGTAATGCATCCGCACTCATGATCTCCATGATGGAATTGTCTGATGGAAAAGTCTGTGTGAGATAGTCTAGAGTGGGAAGAGACGGTTCTAGCCAGTAGGGCAAGTGGTAAGGATCTAAAGCCACCAGATGAAGATCATCAGGTTGGACATTGTGAGCAAATTGAACATCATATTAAGGTGCTTCATAAGGGTCTAAAGAGGCTGACTCAACAACTTCCTTTCCTCTAGGACTGTGGCCAAACGTGAAAATCATGTTCGTAGCCACTTTCGTACTAGGAGGGGTCAAGGGAAACACTCCCATGAGGGTTGAATCCTTCAACATACCTACCAAATAACTAATAAGGAGGAGGGGATTGACCTAGCATAGGGATGTTATTTGCAGTGGGGGTAGTAACATATGGTGAACAAAAATTGAGTTGATCAATGGTCACAATATTCCCCAAATGAGGGAATTGAAGAGTTCTAAATACTATCAAAGAGATATCCTTCATAGCATAAAAATAGCTTCTCCCAAAGAGAATAGTGTAGTCCAACGGGGCATCGAATACCTCCACATGAATGGAAACAGTCTTTCCCCCAAGCTTGACCAAAAGAGCTAGTAACAGACCATGAGGTTGGCAACCTTGTCCATTGAAATGTTTTAAGGTTGTGGGGGAATTCATGAGTTTGGGAGACCTGATGGATCTCCAACAAGCCATAGACAAAACTGAGGTGGAATCTCCCTCATGCAGAACAGTCCTATGGACGTTTCTCCCAACTACTCTTGTTGCAATTTGAAAAGAGATCTGGTGGGTTAATATAGACTTATAGTTCTCCACATTAAAGTGAATCAAGTTGGTGTTGTCTAGTTCTAATGCCCCCAATGCATTCAACAAGTTTTTGCGATGTGTGGGACAAATTTGGAGCACCTCTAGGGTAGAGATTGTGCAAGTTTCTTGAGCTAAATCTTCAACAATGTTGTAGAATTGTGCATCTCGAACATTTGGATTAAAAAATGACTTCTAGAGGGTACTCTTGGGTGGATGCAAAATCAAATTGAGAATAGTTTTATCGATCACAAGGGGACCATTATACGAAGATGGAGGAGAACTAGTTGAAGGAGTTTTTTTGGGAGAAGGATTCTTGTCCTTCTTCTCTGGAGGTTTGTCATATGACTGAATATGAGTATTCAAGCTGATAGTTTCTAAGGACATCATTATGATTTATTCTTTCAAATTATAGGGTCATTGATTAGATATATGATCTATCAATTGTTGTTGAGATGGAAAGTGGTTGATAAGCATGGCAGGTGTAGGGTTACTCTTTAAAAATTTACTAATCTCATCACAATGAGGGCACTCCTTTATGAAGTGGTCACCACCACACAATAAGAAGGCACACTTGGCATTCATATTTCCTTTATTATCATTCTATGGGTCCGTAGCCTTGGGATTCTCCTAATGGTTTCCAGGTTTCTTATTTTTCCCTTTACCTTTCTTCTTATTACCACGTGTTTGTGTACTTTGGATAACATTCACCTCGATAGAAACTGTAGGAGGAGAGGGAGTAGTATCAAAAGTATTATGTTACTTGGAAGGATTAGTTGTTGATGAGGGATGGGTTGAACTGACAACACTATCAACAGGATTTTTTGCCGGTGGCTTAGTAGGGTGAGTGTTGGGGTGAGGAGATTGAGGAATTAGGTCATACAAAGTTCCGAACTGGGAATAAACCAAGTCCAGATACTGAGCATGACTGATAGTGTGCTCTTCAGTAACATCACCACCCATAGCCACATCTTGGTCAATGGGAGGAAATAAGGATTTCGTGAACCAATCTGCCAATAGCTGATCGGGGGAATAGGGGCCTTAATAAGTCTTTGTCATCTCCTCCATTCATGGATATGATATGAAATATGTGTAGAGTTATTTTGACAAAGCGATGTCAAAATATACGTACCTATCTCATAATGAATGGGTAGTTGGAAATGAATTAGAAAAATTGTCGCCAACAAGCTAAAGTACACAAACAAATGTTTTGTAATTTCAATGTACCACTTCGTGGCTATGCCAGTCAAATTTCACTGAAAAAACCTTAAATAAACATAATCATCCATCAAGGACTTGGAAGAACACCATAGATGGAAGGTCATAACATGGTTTTTGGGATCTTCTCCTTGCTTCCCATCAAATTTTGGAATATCTGATGGTAAATTTACTAAAATTGTTGGTCACGAAGGGTTATGCTAAATGGGATCATTAATCAACATAGACAAACTAGGAAAATCTAAAGCTGCAAAAAAGGAAGTTATCGGTTAGGCTGAACATACTGATAGTATTGATAAGGAATTGGCATACCAGTAGGACCATAGGCTGATTGATACACTGGTTGTTGGGAATTTTTTCTTGCAGACTATCCTCTCGAAGATCTGCTAGATGGAGGAGGGCCTCTGGGAGGAGGGTTTCCTCCAGGTGGTGGTGGTGGTGGTGGTGGTCTGCCAGGTGCTCCTCCTCTAGGTGGACCTCCAAAATATGGTCCACCAGAAGGTGGTTCGCTAGAAGGTGTCCCTCCAGGTCGCGCCCCCCAATAGGTGGTTGTCCTCTAGGAGGTGGCCCCCCAAAAGGTGGTCCACCAGGAGGAGGTATTCCATAAGGTGGACCTACACCAGGTTGACCTCCATGAGGTGGCCTCCACCTGGTGGACCTCCACCAGGTGGCCCCCCAAAACGTGGGCCACCATATCCTCCAGCAGTATTGATAGGTATCCCCCCAGGCATAGGCATATACGATCAATTGTGTTTCCCCCAAGGTGTAAACATTTTCCCAGGGTAAGGAATACTAGGATATACCATTCCTATAGATGTAGGTTGAAATTTTACATTACATACGAATGTTATATTTCCTCAGTGAGTATATCCCCAAGAAGGTTGATTGACAGTAGGTTGTACCCCTGAGCCATACTAAAAGGGGAAGTAACCACTTTGGTTTTGGTGGGAGGGACTACAACTTTTGACTATCCTATATCAGGGGTGTGTCTTGTATTGGATGTGACTCCACTAACCATTGATGCAACTTGAGTTGGAGTTTTCCTCCCTATGGAAGAAGGTATGAGAGAACCAGAAGAAGACCCAGGATTTTGAACTGTAGTAACAAGGTTGGAAGGTTGACCTGGATTGGGAACTATTGAACCTCAAACTAGTGATGTCAAACTAGGAGTAACTTGAGACGTTACAAGTGAACATTATAAAGGAGGGGTAGAATCTGAAATATGGGGTAAAAGAGTCGACATAGTCTCCCGATGAGGAAGAGGTGAAGCAGTAGTGTTCACAAGGTGGTTCTGAAAATTACATAAATTATCCATAGTCGGTTGAATCTTTCTATACATATCCTCAATTGGTTACAGGTTAAAAAAATGATCTCGTTACCCCAAATTTAGAAATTTCTTGACCCATAGAGGTTCTCCAAAAAGGAGCATGAGGGCCATAGTCTATCCCCTTGGTGTCATCAGATGGGAGATCAACCCAATTTGATGAACCGACATGACCTTCCATTGGAAAATGGAAAGCAATGTCAGCCATAGGAGGCTGTTTGATTAAGGGGTTATCGTATGTAGTGAATTCTTCCCCCACTTACATAGCTAGATTCTGTTCCACACGAGAATCAATTGTGGCTCCTTGGTCAGTGGCTTCCATTGGTATTTCTATGTAATAGGAGGAAAATCAGGTGGCAAGCCTTGAGCCTTTCTGGATTATCTCAAAGGAAACTCAACCATATTGCTAGTAACTAAAATCCTAACCTAGGGTTTGAAAACTAGAAAAAACACAAAACCTCTCCTACACAAGATATAGGACACAAGAAAACTTAAGTGACAAGAGTAGCTGATAAAAGCCAGTTCCTCACTAGGATTATCAAGTCTTCGCAACTCTCTATATACCACTTGGTCCAATAGTAAAGCATGAAAAGGAGGATTGGGACCGTCCCTTACCTAAATACCCGATTGTTAGGATATTTAGACACTTAGGAGTTAGTTAAGATCAAATTTTGTAATATATCCGTTAGGTAAAAGTGTGTTTCTTTAGTATGCATTAGTATGCATTTGTAAATATTCTAATCTGATGGTCACGATATGCTCTAGACATAGAGTGATCCAACAGTTCAACTTCTCTTAGATCATACCTTCCATTGATCCATGGCTTAACACTCGATTGGTTTATGATATCTATTTAAAGAGCATAGAGGGTCCTTGGCTAGTTGATCGATTATGAGAAGCTCATATGTAACTTTCCTTCTTTTGCATAATAAATTGCTCCAGGTAGCTATTTGGCTGGGGCCATGGACTGTTTCCCTCTCGAGGGTTTTAACCATGTGACAAACATTGGTGTGTTGATCTGTGATCTATTTGTGTGAAGTGGTTGCTGAAGGTGTTCGGTCTTTTGGGAGTACCATGTGTACTCGAACATGGTATCAGAGCTTTTATGAAGAGCCGCTTTTGGTTTTGATCAAGATCTGGAACCGGTGTTGCTGAAACTTTGAAAGGGTTTATGGTTCTACATTTTCTGTGCATTTGTGGCCTATGGGAGATGTTCCATTGTGTTAATAGCATCATTTCCATTGGGAAATAGTTTTCGTTTCACTGAAAACCATTTCCGTTTGCTCCAGAAACACCCATTTTGGCAAATCTGAAGCTATAATGTTACAGTGATGGATTTGTTTTTTTTAAATATCTCATATTTTATCAGTTTATTATTAGATATTTTATGTTTTAGTCTTGGACTATTGTTTTCCATGACTGTGTATGCTCTTTTCCATGCACCTTGCGTGATCGCGGTGAATCAGAAACAATAAGGGAAAGTTTTTTTTCTTGTCTTCTCGGCTACGTATGCTCTTTTCCGTGCACCTTGTGCAATCACGGAAAATCAGAAACAACGAGAAAAATTGAAAATGTAGCCTTTTCCAGGTAAGCTAACCAAGATCTAACCCCATTGTGTGGAAAAAAAAAATTGTTTTTGTTTTTCATTTTTTTTGTGATTTGCAGGAAAAGAAAGCAAGCACGAAAAACGAGAGAGAAGAGTAAAAAAAAACCCTTCCTCTTTCCATACTTTTACGTACCTTTTAAACTTAGCTCACTTGGTCCAAATTTGCTTTATACCTTGATAGGTCTTGAGTTCAAGTCCTATCAAGCTACTTTTTAGTGCATGCAATTTCTATTTTCAAGTTATTTTATTGTAAAAGTGCATCTCACATTAATAAAATAAAATAAAATTGAGTCACTTAAGTCTTTCAATTTATTGCCACACTATTTAAAAAGTCACATTATTGTAAAAGTGAACATCACTTATTCTACAAAAGTGATTCACTTCAAAGCAACTTTATTGTAAAAGTGAACATCACTTATTCTACAAAAGTGATTCACTTCAAAGCAACTTTATTGTAAAAGTGATTATCAAAGGTTGATCTTGGGAAGAGGGGGATTCTTTTTTTTGGTTGGTCAAGTTAATATCTGCCATGTCATTATTGGGGACATCTTCAACATTTTCTTTGATCAAGCATAACTTCATCATCCGGAATCAGTTTCAAGTGCTTTTTTTTTAAACCGCATATTGTTTTCGAGATCTTTGCATCCAAACAGTTAGTTTCTATTCTTTCAACCATTATTTTATAATATGGCCTCCCGTTGTGATATTATACTTATAAGTTATAACTATTTCTCATGGAAATCTCGTATGGAGGATGTTCTACAAAGTAGGGGACTTTTCAGGATAACCTCAGGGAAAGAAACAGAACCCAATGATGATGATAAGAAAATTAAATGAGCAAATTGATGTGATGAAGCTTGTGGATTTATTGGGATGTCAATCTCTATTGATTTGCGATTCCACATATCTGGAATTGATGAACCTAATCTCGCTTGGGAAAAGTTGGAATTTGTGTTTGGTAAACACAATGAAATTTGGGGTCATCAACTTGAGAATGAGTTGCTTTCCTTGAATCCAAATGAATTTTCATGCATTCAATACTATTTATCTAAGTATAAAAATCTTAGACTATTATGTGTCGAATGCAATATTAAGAAAGAAGAGAAACAATGTATTTATCATATTCTTTCAAAACTTGGACCTGCATATTCTGTTTTTGTATCTACATTCTACTCCATGAAAGAATCATTGACTGCAGCTAGCTATCAAGAGCCCAGCCTTGAATCCTTTTGTGATTCCTTAATTAGAGAGCAAGATAAGCTCATTCATCTTGGAATAATTAACAATGCAGATACATCTAGGAAATCCTTATTGTCCCAACAGAAAGAAAAGTCCAAGCCTCCCAAGAAACAGATTTTTTGCAATAATAAGCCAAACAACAAGGGTCCCAAACCCTCTCAGTCAGCTCCTCCTTTAAAAATTGACAAAGGATCCAAGAAAAAAGGAAAGAAGACTGAGCGTCATTGCAATTTTTGTGGGAAAGATAATCATGATGAATATAAGTGTTTTAAGAAGATGGCAACCTTGGAAGCTGCAATGAAGAAGCACCACATCAGCCTAGATTCATCTTCAGAATCTACCTCTCATGGACATGCAATTTGTGCTTCTAGTTACTCTTATACTACATCTTCTTCTTCTACTTCAATTGAATGGCTCATTGATTCTGGAGCATCTTATCATATGGCTAAGGATAAAGCAATATTTTCTACTATGCATGAATGTAACACCAAACAAATATTTGTTGGTGATGATAGATCTCTAAGTGTTGTAGTATCTGGAACAATTCCAGTAGAAAATGGTCATTTCAGTGATGTACTATGTGTTCCAAAAATTTCCTATAATTTGTTATCAATCTATCAAATTACTCATTCAGGTGAAGGTATAACTATGACGTTTACACCTCACCAAGTTGTAATCAAGGATTTTAAAAATCCTCAAAATATCCTTGCTACTGGAACTGTTGATGATATTACCAGGTTGTACAAATTTAACAACTTTGGGTCATCACCTTTTCCTTCAGTTTTTGTTGCTCATAGTGATAACTTGAGAAAAATTTTGCATGAGCGATTTGGTCACTTAAATTATCACTCATTATAACAAATATGTAAAGACAATATGGTGACTGGTCTTCCACTGGTATCTTGCAAGGATGGTGTTTGTTCTGGTTGTTTACTCGAAAAACATCATCGGGACAGTTTTGACAAACGTGCCTCTTGGCACGCCTCGGTTCCCTTGGAGCTTGTGCATAGTGACTTGTGTGGCCCTCTTCCATTTGCTTTCTTTTCTGGTTTCAAATATTTCTTAACCTTCATTGATGACTACTCCAGACGCACTTGGGTTTACTTCCTAAAACTTAAGAGTGAAGTATTTAACATGTTCTTGGCCTACAAGGCCCTTGTTGAAAAACAATCTGGTCATCAAATTATTAAGTTAAGATCTGACAATGGAGGAGAATATGTTAACAACAAGTTCACTAATTTTTACACTGAACAAGGAATCCAACAACAACACACTGTTCCATATACACCACAACAAAATGGTGTAGCTGAACGGAAGAACTGCACTTTAAAAGAAATGGCTAATTGTATGATCCAATCTAAAGGACTAAGTCTTCAATATTGGACTGAGTCCATAAATTGTGCAAATTACATAGTTAATCGCACACCCATTAAAGTTTTACAGGGTATAACATTGGAAGAATCATGGAGTAAAATTAAACCAGATGTAAGTCACTTTCGTGTGTTTGGTTGTGAAGCATGGGCTTACATTCCGGATGAAAAATGGAAAGCATTGCAGCCTAAAAGTGAAAAGTGCATATTTGTTGGATATTCTGAAGATGTAAAATGTTGTAGACTTCTTCAGCAACATTCTCATGATATAATCATTATAAGAGATGTTAAATTTGATGAAAATCTCTTGGCCTACAAGCCTAACTTGGCGGGTGTGCCATCTTTGCCCTGCGAGCCTGATTCGGCGATTGTGCCTTCTTCTTCCTCTTTTTCCAGCTTCCTTGACAAGTTTCCAACTCCAGTTTCTGATGATGATAGTGAGGATGAAAATCCACCTCCGCCTGCTCATGTTCCTCCAATTTCACCAGCACCAATACTTCCTCGATGGGTCCGTTCAACATGTGAAGCAGCTGGTGATCTTGCCGGTGATCCTAGAGATCAACATCGAACATGTTCTCAATTTCAGCAAGCCTCTTCTCTTTTGGCTCAAGTTTTTGATAATCATGATCCAGAAAATTTTATAGAAGCTTTAGGAAATCCATATTGGGATGCAGCTATGGATGAAGAATATCGTTCCTTAATGGCAAACGATACTTGGGATCTTGTTCCTCTTCCAAAAGGAAGAAAACTTGTTAGATGTAAATGGGTCTACATAACTAAGTATGCTTCAGATGGAAGTGTTGAAAGACTTAAGGCAAGGTTAGTTGGCAAAGGTTTTTCCCAGGTTGAAGGGATTAACTACAATTAAACCTTTACCCCTGTAGCAAAAATGAACTCCATCCGCCTTGTTCTTTCCCTTGCAGCTTTACATAACTGAGAATTCCATCAAATGGATGTCAAGTTTTCCTTCTTACATGGTGATTTACATGAGGATATTTACATGGAACAAACTCCTGGATATGTTCAGAATAACTCTAGCCTTGTTTGTCTCCTTAAGAAATCCTTATATGGCCTTAAGCAAGCTCCTAGAGCTTGGTATGCCAGAATGGATATCTTTCTCCTTGACACTGGTTTTTCTAGATGCCATTTTGACCCCAATGTCTATACCAAGAAAGTAGAAACCATCTCATCATACTTGTTCTTTATGTTGATGATCTTATCCTTACTGGTAGTGACCCTAAACTTATAACCCACATGAAATCTAGTCTTAAGCAAAATTTTGAAATGTCAGACTTCGGACATTTGCATTATTTTATTGGTCTCCAAGTCTTGCAAACCAAATAAGGAATCTTTCTTTCCCAATCTAAGTATGCTTGTGACCTTCTTCATCGCTTCCACATGGAATATTGTAAACAAGCCCCTTCTCCCTTCCAGTCTGGAGTCAAACTTTCTGCCACTTGTACTTCCCTTGAAGTAGATTCCACCTTGTATTGTTAGCTTGTTGGTAGTCTTTTATACTTGACTCATTCCCATCCTAACCTTTCCTTTACGTTGGTCGTGTTGCTTGTTATATGCAAAATCCTCATGAAAGTCACTGGAAAGTATCAAAAAGAATACTTCGATATATTCAAGGTACAATTCAGTTTGGGATTCATTACAGTATAGGGGAGAAACATTTGTTGGTTGGTTTCATTGATTCAGATTGGGCTAGCGATCCTGATGATCGAAAGTCTACTGGAGGTTATGTTTTCAGTTTGGGATCTAGACCTATCACTTGGGCTTGTGAGAAACAAAAAACTCTTGCTCTTTCTTTAGTAGAAGCAGAATATCGAGCCATAGTTAATGCCAGTCAGGAAGCTTTATGGCTTCGACAGATCCTTTCAGAGTTTGGATTCGAACAGGAACAACCTACTCCACTTTGGTGTGACAATGAAAGTTCCATCAATCTTGCCACAGATCCAGTTCTACATCAGCGCAACAAACACATTGAGCTACACATGCACTTCATCAGAAATATTGTTCATGATCGTGTTATTGAAGTGCTCTATTGCCCTACAGATGATCAAGTTGCAGACATCTTCACCAGGTCTCTTACAGATGCGAATTTTTCTAAACTTCGGTCTATGTTAGGAGTTCAGGAATGTGTCCTTAAGGGGGGATAGGCTCTAATGCCTCCTTCCTTCTCCTAGTAGTGTCACTTTTTTAAATCCTTCAATCCTATCCCAAGTTGTTCTTAACGGGGGATGTTAGGATATTTAGACACTTAGGAGTAAGTTAAGATCAACTTGTGTAATATATCCATTAGGTAAAAGTGTGTTTCTTTAGTATGCATTTGTAAATATTCTAATCCGACGGTCATGATATGTTCTAGACATAGAGTGATCCAACGATTCAACTTCTCTTAGATCATACCTACCATTGATCCGTGGCTTAACACCTGATTGGTCTATGATCTTTATTTAAAGAGCATAGAGGGTCCTTGGCTAGTTGATTGATTATGAGAAGCTAATATGTAACTTTCTTTATTTTGCATAATAAATTGGTCCAAGTAGTTATTTGGCTGGGGCTGTGGACTGTTTCCCTCTCGAGGGTTTTAACCACGTGAAAAACATTGGTGTGTTGATCTATGATCTATTTGTGTGAAGTGGTTGCTGAAGGTGTTCGGTCTTTTGGGAGTACCCTCTGTACCCGAACACTGATTACCTAGATGGTGCATGCATAGGATTCTCCCTGAGTGTCGTTCTCAGTGTATTGTGCTGACAAGACGACCAAAAGGGTTTTTTCTCAGATGGTTTAGGAATCCTAGAAGGGTCTCCCGATATACGCAAGGTACATGGGAGCTCAAATCCGTGTTAGTGCTTCTAATGCACAACTATTCAAAAAGGGAATTCTGATATACAATTGAGTATGTGAATTACCTTTCAATATACCTCAAGGGTACGTGGAAGAACCACAAAATTTCAGGGTTGCAGTGTAGGAAAATAACGACATCTCCTATGTTTAAAGACGTCGAAACACATCTCTATCCTATCACTCAAATTACTAAGAATTTTAACCTAAAGATAGCATTAATTTTATCTTGAACGGTTAGGTGGATGCATGAAATGTGTACAGAAAAGTAAAACCATGCAATATGGGATGCAAATTTTTGTCTTTACCATTCAAAGTATTCCCTATTTATAGGAAGGAGAGAGTGTTTAAATTCTATTTCAAAACAAAAATATTTTCCCAAACAGTCACACTGAATTCAACTTTTTCATAATTGCAAACAAGCAACACACTTCTGCATTGATATTTGAAATCAAGAACAAAGGGAGATATATTTTTCTAAAAGGAAAGACAATAGCACTAAAAGGCACACTAAGCACTTTTTCAATTTTCTTCAAAAATGAAAAGATCTAACTTAAAACTATGATATAATTTTTATTTTGATGAGATAAGAGTGTATAGAAAGAAAGAATAACATGGATATTTGAAAGCTTATGAAGCTAATTATAGGTCCAATGATTCATCCTTAAGAAAAACTATAATCAAATCTCAAAAAAAAAATTCTTTCAATTAGAAACAAAAGAAGACTTTCATAAACTAATGAAGAACGAAAGTGAAAGTCAATAAGAAAAGGTTCCTTTTCAGTTTGATCAAGCAGTAAAAATAGATCTAACTCAGCTAGCTTCCAAGCACTCCTTTTGAAAATCAAAACAAGCATACAACCAACTAAAAAAATGGATGTAACCTAGCTATTTGAACCAAAGCAAAGAAATAATTTACCATTATCAGACTCTAAATTGAATAGTCCAGATCTCAAGCATAAAGCCCAATCACACAAAGAATAGAAAGCAAAAATCAATTTAGATTTGAAATCACGTGGATGTAAAAGACCTACTTGGCACCGCTTGATGAGTATTGATGATAGAGCGTTACTATCTTAGCACCGCCTTTTTTCCACTGTGACAGAGCGGTGGCGCCACTTAATGACTACTGAGCAGGTGCGATGGCACCGCTTATTGTCCTTTTGTTGATGTATATGTAACTTCGGAATGTATTCTTCTATGTATCTTATATATTGTAACCCGACGTTTATTCCGGGATGTCTCTATTATGTATTTGAGTCATGTGGTCATGCCCCGATGTTTCGATCGGGAGGATTAATAATGTAATCAAGTCATATCAAGTCATTAGGTAAGTCCCCATAGTTTCGGGGCACTTGAGTTATTATACACTAATTAAGGTGTAGGCTCGAGTAGTAATTATTAGGGTGAGCCTACGTGTGAAAAGGAAATTCAAGTGAATGGATGAATATAAATAGAGAGTGAGAGTCTCTCTATTTATCACTTGTGAAATACATCACTTTCTCTCCCAAGTGTGGCGCACTACTGGAGAAGGAAATTTTGGGACTAGACAGAAGATAGAAGACTACTGCTATTTTGGGAGATCTCTTACTGTTTTGGTGTTGATTCTTTCTTAGAGGAAGTTGCGGGGTTTTCTCCTTTATGGTTTCCCCGAGGAAAAATATTTGTGTCTCTTGTCTCTTGTGATGTGCTTATGTTATTGCTGTGCTTGTTATTCTCTCAATGAAAAGATCCTAACATAATGCTAGCTTAAATGTGATGAAAAACTAATGCTAGCTTAAATGTTGAAAAACTAACATGGTATTAGAGCTAACCTAAGAAGAAGACATTGTGCATCTATAGGAACTAGGGCTTCCTATTTTGTGGATCTTCCTCCACATATTTTTAGCAAAAGTATGCTAGGATGAATCTCCATTGAAGGGTGCATCTTTCTGTCGATGCGGAATTCAATTTCAAGCATTTTCAGTTTCGATGTGGAAATTAGGGCTTTCTACAGAAGAGGATTTTTTTAGTGAGACCAGAATAGGGTTATTCTCCTCATCAAAACCGAAGTTTAGAGACCTGGATCAAGAAATTTGGTTGGGTGAAACTCCATGAAAGTCAAACCCTAGTTTGACCCTGAGCTTGGAGAAACCCTAAATACTAAAACTGCTAAGTTTTGGTACAGTCGCTATATTCTGTTAGTTTTTCAACATTTAAGCTAGCATTATGACAAGATCTTTTCACTGAGAGAATAACAAGTACAGCAATCACATAAGCATATCACAAGAGACAAGAGACACAAAGATTTTAGGAGGGGAAACCATAAATGGAGAAAACCCCTCAACTTCCTCTAAGACAGTATCACCACAAGATGTGATCCCAAAATAGTAAGATGACCTCCCAACACAATAGCAGCCTTCTGTCTTCTGTCAAGCCAAGAATTTCCTTCTCCTAAAGTGCGCCACACTTGAGAGAGCAAGTGATGTAATTCACAAGTGATAAATAGAGAGACTCACCCTCTCTATTTATATTAGTCCGTTCAATTGAATTACCATTTCACACGTAGGCCCGACTTAATAATTACTACTCGAGCCTACACCTTAATTAGTGTATAATAAATCAAGTGCCCCTAAACTGTGGGGACTTACCTAATGACTTGATATGACTTGTTTACATTATAATCCTCCCGATCGGAACATCGAGGCATGACCACATGACTCAAATACATAATAGGAACATCCCGGAATAAACATCGGGTTACAATAGATAAGATACATAGAAGAATACATTCCGAAGTTACATATACATCAACACTCCCTCTTAACTAGGAAGGTATTCTTTCGACACAATTTTTCAGCACTGGTCTTCTTCTCTGCATCAACTGGAACATCTTCATCTTTGAGTCATCTTCATCTTCAAGTCATCTTCGTCTTCAAGTAATCTCTCAATCTGGATCATCATCAAATGGAATCACTGGATCTAGATCATCACCCGATCTGGATCAACATCACTGGACTGGATCTGGATCATCACTCGATCTGGATCACT
>LPNX010052503.1:137607-169130 GCA_001517045.1 Pseudotsuga menziesii
AACTCACCCTCTCTATTTATATTAGTCCGTTCACTTGAATTACCATTTCACACGTAGGCCCGACTTAATAATTACTACTCGAGCCTACACCTTAATTAGTGTATAATAACTCAAGTGCCCCTAAACTGTGGGGACTTACCTAATGACTTGATATGACTTGTTTACATTATAATCCTCCCGATCGGAACATCGGGGCATGACCACATGACTCAAATACATAATAGGAACATCCCGGAATAAACATCGGGTTACAATACATAAGATACATAGAAGAATACATTCCGAAGTTACATATACATCAACATATTCAAAGATTGGTGAAGTCTTAGAATCTGAAAATTTTAGGGGCCAAATATAAAATCCTAATGAATCCTGTGTCCAAAAATCAGACTCATATTCTCTGTACTCCAGGAGATATGATCTCTCCAAGTTAGGGTTCCAGCCTATTCCAGAATTCATCCCTGAACAGGACATCTGGGGAGATCTTCAATATATTGAGCTACAGAGGTCCAAATGGAATTCCTGAAGATGTTCCAGAAAGGGAAAGGAATTTAATTTCAGTGGTCCAAATATCAGACTCAGAAGATGAACCAGTGACACGTGGCATGCCGTACAACTTCGCTTTTCTGAACAGTCCTGTAACAGGTTACCTTGGGAAAAGGATCATAAATCCAAAATGGTGAAACCAATTCTGATGAAAAATGTGGTGTTGGATCAGGGACATGATAGGTTACCTCAGTGAGAAATTGCAGACACATAGGATCAGTAATTTCAGAGATATCACAGAAACAGTAACAGGAATTTCTGCAGAACAAAATCAGTAAATTAGGGCTTCCTGGTTCGGGAGCTTCCCTCCACTGTTTTCAGAAAAGGAGTACATTGGACAGCTCCATTTGAAGAGATCTATCTGTTTGTCCAATCAGATCTGAAATTTTCCAAGTTTTGAAAATTAGGGTTTCTGCGACAAACCCTAGATCAGCGAACTCCGGGACAAGGACGGACACCTCAAATCGGTAAGATCTAATCTTTTGTATTTCCATTTGAGGTTCTCATTTCAATATGATCTATCACAATAGCTTGATGATAAGCTTGGTGAAGTTGACAAACTCCAAGCATAGAAGTATTTTATCTCTCTGAAGAAAGTGGATTGGATACCTACATGAGTATAGAGGTTCCATTTTCAGAGGGAGACGAGGCCAAAGAAGACATCATGCTCATGCTGCAAAGGATGATGAACCATCCAGAAAGAGATCCATATATGAAAGTGAAGATTCTTCAAGCGAGGATGAATATGTTCTGATATCAGCTCTCACAGGTAACATTACTCATGGAAATGATGATTGGCTTATAGACAGTGGGGCTTCCAAACATATGACGGGATTCAAGGAATCCTTTGTAAGACTGTCAGACATGAATCACCTCACAAGGTGAAACTAGGAGATGACTACCAATATCCAATAAAAGGTAGTGGGGAATCTTCATACAAGATAGACTCTGGTAAGTCTCTAAAAATTAAAGAAGTATTGTTTGTTCCAGGACTTAAGAAGAATCTTCTATCCATTTCAGCCTTGGATGCAAAAGGAATGTGGGTTGCATTCATCGATGGTCAAGTCATCATGTGTCCAAAAGGAAAGAAAATTGATGATGCGGTAGTGATTGGAGAACAAGAAGAAGGCTTGCACTTGTGCACTACAGAGCACTAGCTATTGCATTCCAAACAAAGCATGATGGAGTTTGCAAGGGATGTGCGAAAGGGAAGAATACAAAGAAGACATTTCCTAGCACTATTGTTCTAGGCATGGAGGTGTGGTAGAGTACAGATGGGATCTTCCTTGGACAAGGGAAGTATGCAGTAGAGATCCTGAAGAGATTCAAGATGATGGACTGCATGACCACACCTATGGAATCGAACCTAAAGCTATTGAGTGATGCTTCGTCTGAGTCAGTTGATGCTACGATGTATCGTTAGTTGATCGGGTCATTGATGTACCTGACAAACACAAGACCAGACATTTGCTTTGCTGTGAACACCTTGAGCCTGTACTTGACAGATCCGAGAAGTGTTCACTTGATTGCTGCAAAGCATATTCTGAGGTACCTGAAGGGTACAATTGATTATGGGCTCAAGTACGATGCGAATCAGAAGATTAACCTGGAGGGTTATGTTGATTCAGATTGGGTAGGTAGTGCCATCGACAAGAAGAGTACTTCGGGATGTTGCTTCAGTATGGGATTAGGTGTGATCTCTTGGTTTAGCAGGAAGAAATCCTATGTGGCACTGAGTATAGCTGAAGCAGAGTATGTCGCAGCTTGTTCAGCTAGTTGTGAGGCAGTATGGTTGCGGAAGCTACTCTCTGATATATTTGATCTCCAGTTAGATGCTACTTGTATACATTGTGCCAACCAGAGTTGCGTGAAGTTGTCAGAGAATCCAATGTTTAATGACAAGTCGAAGCATATCGAGATCAAGTATCACTATACCAGGGATATGGTGTAGAGAGGAGCAGTGGAGCTCCTGTATGTTGCAACGGAGGAACAGATAGCTGATGTATTGATGAAGCCATTGGCTAGGCTGAAGTTTGAGTACTTCAGAGAGAGACTTGGTGTTCTCCAGATCGAGGCTTCCTCCCAAAGAAAGTGATGAGACCCATATCCATTCTGACATGGTGAGAGGATTGGTTCCTTCCATGGTCAGATGTAAGGGCTGAGCCATTCTGTCATAGTGAGAGGATTGGTTCCTTCCATGTCAGATATGAGTGCTGAGATCCATAGCCATTCTGACGAGTAGGTCAGATGTAAGGGCTGAGCCATTCTGTCATGGTGAGAGGATTGGTTCCTTCCATGTCTGATATGAGTGCTGACCATTCTGTCGAGCAGGACAGATGTAAGAGCAATTGTCATTCTAGGAATGGAGGCACCTGGTCAGTTACTAGGAACACTCAGTGTAAGAACTGAGTAGCCATTCTGATGTGATAGAGGGATGTGTTCCCACTTGATCAGATGTAAGGGCTGAACCATTCTGTTCATGGCTAAAGGATTAAGTTCCTTCCATGTCAGATGTGAGTGTTGGCCATTCCAACGAGCAGGTCGGATGTAAGGGAAACTGCCATTCTCTAGGAGAATGGAGGCACTTGGTCAGTTACCAGGTAGCTCAGTCGAGGAGGACTAGGGGCCATTCTGATATGATTGCTGGGATGTGTTCCCCTCATGATCAGATATGAGTGCATGCCCTTCCATCATTGTGAGCAGGATGTGTTCCCCCATGGATGGATGTAAGTGTTGAGCCTTGTCACAGATGATAGTAGGTGTGTCCTATCATGCTGGTGACTGTAAGTGCTGTACCATTTCATAGATGATAGTAGGTGTGTCCTATCATGCCGTTGATTGTAAGTGTAGTGCCATTTCACAGATGATAGTAGGTGTGTCCTATCATGCTGGTGATTGTAAGTGCAGAGCCTTTTCACAGATGGTAGTAGGTGTGTCCTACCATGCAGGTGATTATAAGTGCTGAGCCTTTCCACAGATGGTAGTAGGTGTTTCCTACCATGCTGGTGGATGTGAGCGTTGTGCCTTTTCACAGATGATAGTAGGTGTGTCCTATCATGCTGGCGGTTGTAAGTGCTGATCCATTTCACAGATGATAGTAGGTGTGTCCTATCATACTGGTGAATGTGAGTGTTGGGCCTTTCTGATGGGATTGTAGTTTACTACATGATCAGATGTGAGTGCTAGGCATGCCTTTCTGACGAGCAGGTCAGATATAAGTGCTGGGAAAAGACCTACATGAGGGTAGGCCTACAACTAGCATGAAAAAGGGCTGTCTCTGTAGAAATTCCTATGACGAGAAGAATCATGAGATAGCACCAGTGTTGATCCAGATCGAGTGATGATCCAGATCCAGTAATGATGATCCAGCAGTAATGATCCAGATCGAGTGATGATCCAGATCCAGTCCAGTGATGATGATCCAGATCGAGAGATGATCCAGATCCGATGATGACTTGAAGATGAAGATGACTTGAAGACGAAGATGACTTGAAGACAAAGATGAATTGAAGACGAGATGATCCAGTTGATACAGAGAAGAAGACTAGTGTTGAAAATTGTGTCGAAAGAATACCTTCCTAGTTAAGAGGGGGTGTTGATGTATAGGTAACTTCAGAATGTATTCTTCTATGTATATTATATATTGTAACCCGACGTTTATTCTGGGATTTCCCTATTATGTATTTGAGTCATGTGGTCATGCCCCGATGTTCCGATCAGGAGGATTAATAATGTAATCAAGTCATATCAAGTCATTAGGTAAGTCCCCACAGTTTCGGGGCACTTGAGTTATTATACACTAATTAAGGTGTAGGCTCGAGTAGTAATTATTAGGTTGAGCCTACATGTGAAAAGGAAACTCAAGTGAACGAATGAATATAAATAGAGATTGAGAGTCTCTCTATTTATCACTTGTGAAATACATCACTTTCTCTCCCAAGTGTGGCGCACTACTGGAGAAGGAAATTTTGGGACTAGACAGAAGACAGAAGACTACTGCTGTTTTGGGAGATCTCTTATTGTTTTGGTGTTGATTCTTTCTTAGAGGAAGTTGTGGGGTTTTCTCCTTTATGGTTTCCCCGAGGAAAACTCTTTGTGTCTCTTATCTCTTGTGATGTGCTTATGTTATTGTTGTGCTTGTTATTCTCTCAGTGAAAAGATCCTAACATAATGCTAGCTTAAATGTGATGAAAAACTAATGCTAGCTTAAATGTTGAAAAACTAACACCTTTATGCATGTGTAGTGACTGTTGTAGATGAAAAAACCAAAATAATGCGAAAAAGATAAATTTAGGTATTGTAATATTAGCATCAAATCATGAATTTAACAAAAATATTAAGTACAGAAAGTAGAAATGACTCAGATCTGAGAAGATATCGTTATACTGAATCAAGATCTCACTAGAACAACTAGTGGATCTAATCAATGAAAAGTTGGAGTTTGGATTTTAGACAAGAGTTTGAGAACCAAGGAAGATCAGATGTGATGATCAATCCCCAGTATGGTCACCAGATTTGTTGCTAGGAGTATTGCACCTCTTGCGGACAAGAGATGTTCCTCTAGTTTGAATGGTTCAGATCTAGAACAAATGGGTAAACAAGAAGGATGGAAGACTTCCCCTAGATCTTGTAGATATCTAGAATGAATCCTTTGGTTATTTTGCAGTATGATATAAGTGTTTCCTATGGTGATGAATCTCCACGAATGTACCTACACAATCACATCAAATAGACAAGAAAGATCAAAGGTACCAGAACATAATCTACAGTTATATACTAGTGACTAAGGAATCCAATAATAAAATGAAATTATTCAAACATAACACATTTTACCGGAAAGGAACCAACTTTGAATTAATAATCAAGAAGAAATCTTAGAACCTTCTCCTTAGTTTTGTGATGCTTCTTCACATGCCATGACTTTTCCTCAAAAGCTCCAACTTGCTCCTTCTACACTCATCCTAGATAAGGCCAAAATCTCAATTCAACAGTATAACTTTTCTCTCTCTCAACCATGGGGTATGAGCCAGGTTTTATAGGCCTTGGGAGGATAGGGATGGTTGAGAAAATGGTGGGTGAGGTGGAAGGGAGATCCCGAAAAGGATGGATCTCAAGCCCAAGTGGTCCTCAAGAGTAGGGATGAGGGTGCCATGAATTATTTCTTTGAGAAGTTTCGTGGAACCTTCTCTTTTTCACTTTTTACCTTGAGCACCGCTTTTCTCCCACTATGACAGAGTGTTACTATGGTGGAACTGCTCCTTGATTAAGGGGTAAAGGAAGTGGAACCTCTTATTTTCAATAGACAATGGGCGTTACTAAAGAAGGTAATGCCTCTTGCATTAAGGGAAAAGGCGGTGCCGAACTTTCATATGTAAAATTGGAGTCTGGTTCGGTACTCAACTTCACAATTTGGGATTTTAGGGCAATTTCTGATGTTTGGGACCTCAACACATGATGGTGATGATATTTATGTGTAACACATGAGTGTGTAGACAAGTATATCCTTTTGGTGTGATTGAGAAAATTTAATTTTGATAAACATTAGAGGCTCTCTTTTCTTTTCTTTATTCAGGGAATTAGAATTCTTACTTGTGAAATTTTTTTTTTTTTTTTTCTGTTTGAAGAATTAATTTAGTTCTTGAAAATTGAGTTGTTGAAAGTAGCATGGAATTGGTGTTTTTGAAAGAAGAAAGAAAAGGTCTCTTCCCTACTCTATATAGTTCTCATCGAAGGAAAAATAAGTTGCATTACATATCGATTAGAATATGCATCTTGAAATACACCTTACAAGCATTCACTAACCGTCAAGATAAAATAAGCGGTAGCCTATGCTAAAATATATAGTAATTTGAGTGATACGATAGAGACGTGTTCCAACGTCTTAAAACATACGAGCTAGTGTTTCATGCCTGCACTGCATCCCGGGGTCTGTGTGGCTCTTCCAAGTATCAAAGGTATATAGAACAGTCTTTCACGTACCATTGAGGTATACAAAAAGGTACTTCTTGTATTCGATTGTATATCGGAAGGGACCTTTTGGACAGTTGTGCATTAGACAACACTAATACAGATTTGAGCTCCCATGTACCTTGCATATTGTTATACCAAAATCATGTCATCACCATGTGATAAGATCTTTGACTTACATATTTTCCTTTAATCCCAGCACTTGGAGAGAAAACCCATGTTGTTTGTTAATCTTTCATGAAAATACTCAGCATCGTGCTTTCCTTTTTAACCATGAGCAGTACCTTGCTCGCACCACATGTATATTGTTTACCATAAGCGGTGCCACCGCTTATAGCCTTTGGTCCATAAGCATTTTTAACCTGAACCGCTCTGTCATAAGAGGCAAAAGGCGGTACCCTAGGTAAAATGGGAAAAAAGAGAGGTTTCTCGATGCTTCTAGATCATGAGCCTCATGTCCTCTCTTATTCCTAACATAGTGGGTTAGTTGAGCTCGAGATCCCCCATCATGGGATCTTAGAGGCCACGTCACCCACAATTATCTCAACCATCCCTATCCATTGAGACTTATAAATACAAGCTCATGTCCATGGTTAAGGGGGAGAACTTTAGAGGTATTCTTATGTTGTTGGATTCACCACTTGGCCCAAGCCATTTAAGAGCATAGAGAGCAAAGTTGGATCTTATGGGGATGAAGTGTTGGTTTCATGGAGATGCATGTCAGCACTAAGGCTTAATTGGTTGTAAACTTATCCATTCATCTTAATGCAAAGCTGATTTCTGTTGTTTTGATTTTGCATGTAAATGTTGTTAGATTCCTTAGTCACCAACATGGATCAGTGGATTATGTTCTAGTAGCTTTGATGTGTTTGCATGTTTAAGCCGATTGCAAGTACACAGGTTTACTATCGAAGCGACATTCCAGGTATCTACGACATCCAGGGAAGGTCTTCATCCTTTCTTGGTCATTTGTTCTAGATCTGAACCATTCAGACCAGAGGAACAACTTCTGGTGACTCCACTGGAGAAAAGATATATGTATCAGTTGATCTGATCTTCCTCAGTTCTTCAACACTTGTCTGAATCCAAGCTCCTTCTCCAACTCTCTTCAGTCATATCTACCGTCTGACTCAGTGAATTTTGGTTTGAAACTTCCAGATCTGTTCAGATCTGAATTATTTTGACTTTTTATTCTCTTTGTTACTATTAATCCATCAATTTTTACCTTAATCTGATCAATTTTTGACTTGATATTTCGTTCTCCTTGTGTTTTGGATATATTCAGGGAATTGCACATGTTCTGTTGGAAAGAAGTAGTGCCACCGCCTGAGTCTAGTTAGCCATAAGCGGTGCCACCGCCTGAATCCAATGAGCAAGGAGCGGTTCTACCTCAAAAGCACCTATAAACAGCTTCATCTACACGGTGCCAGGTAGGCCCTGTTCCAGACTTTGTATTTTCATTTTTGTGTGTTTTTGGCTTACTTTTTGATCAAAATGAAGTGTATTTTTGCAGTCGCTTTGATTGTATATTATGCAGTCGCTTTGATTGTTATTTTCCCTCTGCATTCAAAGAGAGTTTGTGTTTATTTTATTAGATTCTACATTATTTTCTCTGCTTGAAACCTATTGCTCTTTTCTGTAGATATTATTCATTGCAATTGGAAATATACATTTCATTTTCATGTGTAGGCTTTGGATTGTTTTGGACTTGGAATGCATGAATGATCCATGTTGTTTTGAGTCTTTCTTTGCTTGGGGTGATTCTTTTTTTTTTTGCATGCTGATTTTTTCAGTGCTTGGTAGGAAAGATTGGTTCTTCGTTTCCTTATCTGTTTCAAAGAGAAGTTTTTGTTTTCTCTCTCTTTTGCTTTATTCACAAGTTTGTTGAACAATTTTCTTCTTGTTTTGTACATTGTTTGAAATTCTAGATCTTACTTTCATCAAGAATAAATATCTGTTTTCAGCTTTGCATGTATTAGAGTTAGTTTTGTTTGGAAACGTTAGTGAAATCATCATTCCATTAAGTTTTTATGCATCTTTTTCAATCATGAAAAGATAGAAAACATTTTTGGTTTATTTATGTTCGTTTTTCTCTAGTTCTCTTTTTTATTTTCTTTGAAGATTGTTGGGGTACATTGATATTTCCCTTTTCGTTTGAAAAGTAGAATTGCATTTGCATTTGGGTGTGCATTTTTGGGAAGAAAAGTAAATCTCTCTCCCTCTCTTAGGTAGAATTTCATTGAACAGAAAAACTTGCATTATCATATAGATCAGTGTGCATCTTCTTTTAATTCAAGTTTTCACTCCATGGTTCCACCTAAACGCATAAGATAAAATTAATGGTAGTACTAGGTTAAAAAATTTAGCAATTTGAGTGATAAGTTAGAGACATGTTTGAGCATCGTTAAGCATAGGAGATGTCATTACTCATCTGCATTACATATCGGGACTCACGCAGCTCTTCCACATACCATCGGTATATCAAACGACCTTTCACGTACCCTTGAGGTATATAGAAAGGTACTTCATGTACTCAATTGTATATAGGAAGGCCCCTTGTGAATGGTTATGCATTAGACAACACTACTACCGATTTGAGCTACCACGTACCTAGCGTATATCGGGAGACCCTTTTAGGAATCCTCAAACCATCTGAGTTATCCTTTTGGCATATTCTATGAGGTTCCCGACTCTTATCCACTCCTTTCACATGTTTGCTTGTTGCTTTTAGTTTGAGTAGTACTTGCTTATGCGTGGTAGTTAGGGGGTTATTAGAGAGTTTAGAGATGGCATCCCAATCTGGGACTACTAATCAAGAGGTCCCTTTCCAAGGTGTACCTTTTGTATTCCCTCCAAGTGAAAATATTTGACCTCCCTTTATTGCGGCTCTAAATCTTCGTGGATTAACTATAGGATTACCAGTATAGATTTTTAATCCAGTAATTCCTATTACACCTAATGTCTCAAATATCACCTCTCCTCTTAGAGAGGATCGAACTCAACCTAATCCCTCTCCTTCTTCGTCGGTTGTTGTTCCACCCCTTTATTCTTCTTCACTTGACCAAAGATCTATGGTTAGTAGTCATGTGGATAAGAAGAAGAAGAAAAGGAAGGGTAAAAAGAAGAAGGATAAGAAAAAGAAAATGCAACAACCATCTTCTCTTGATGGTTCCCATTCTAAGAGAACACCCAAAAAATCCAAGTTCCTTTATAAGCTTTGCAAGGGGGACCACCTTCTTAAGGAGTGTCCTGCTCTCTCCCGTGTACAAGAAGAGTGGTCTAAAAGTTCCAAACTGTCTATGTCATCAACCTCTAATCATCATGTTGATTATACTCCCTCAACCAGTGACCCATTGGTAAAAGGTCGTAAGGGTAAAGTCTGTATCCTTGTTTGATATGCAAGGCTATGCATTGTAATTTTCTTTGTCCAAGCATGGATGAAGCTTCACGTTGGTTGGAAAATATTACTGATCATCAACAGGTGATTCCAACAAGTGATAGTAAGTTATCCCTCGATCCCCCACTGGTTGACCAAGTGGTTGATACAGATTTATCTGTGGTTGATCCCACTCTTCCTTTGGAGAGTGAAGATAAAGTGGTCGATTTGGTGTCATTTCCATCCGATCCCGCTCTTTCATTAGAGAGTGTTAAGACTGAGGTAGTCTCTTTGACCAAATCTTCTTCTTGTTCTTCTCTTCTAGTAGAGAATGAACTGAATCCTGCTGAAGTTTTTATGCTTTTTCTGATTGTTCTCGACAAGAGGAAATTTTGTCTGTTTCGATAGAACCCTCTCCGAGTAGTGAGGCTATTTCCTTTGACTGGAGTAACCTAACAGAGTCACATCTTCATTCGAGTGTTCCTTTCCAGATAGTTCTGAATGTTACTGCTAGGTGGATACTTCACACTATTGTTGACGAAGGGGTTTTTGTTAGTATTCTATCCTCAACTACTTGGAAAGATTTAGGTTCTCCTCAGCTTGTGCCATCCACCGAATAGATACTGGCTTTCAATCAAAGACCTACAATGCCTTTAGGGATCCTTCCTCAGTTTCCTATTACATTGGAAGAAAAAACTATCTGTATTGATGTTATTGTGGTCCAAGGTCCTTTAGATTTTAATATACTCCTTAGACGTGATTATGTTTATGCCATGAAGGCTATTGTGTCCACACTCTTTAGAGTTATGCATTTTACCCATGATGGGAAGATTGTAACCATTGATCAGCTTTCTTTTATTACACCTGACCATCACATTACTCCTAGTAATCAGACTAACCTGAATGTGCCACATGTTCTTATGGTTCCTTCCCCTTCTTCTAGTTGGATTCTTCCCATCATAGGTAAAATGGGGGGCATGGCTCTCATCTATGGACATCATAATGGAGCTAAGATGCTAGCTTTTATGAAATGGGGGCAACCTACCAACATTTGGATATCATGTTTGGTAGGAGCAGGTTTGAGAGTATAGTTTACCTTTTGGTTTCAAGCTTGCATAAAAATGAAACCATGTGGTGAGAAAAGTTCCCATTCTCTGTCAAGCTCGTTAAAAAATGAAATGGATCTCCTTAAGCATAGTTTACCTTTCGATTTCAAGCTTGCATAAAAATTAAACCATGTTCCAAGAATAGTTACCTTATGTTTCAAGCTTGTGTAAAAATGAAACAGATCCCCTTCCCTTGATTTGAGGCTTCCCTTTAGTGTTAGAACTTGAAACTTCTTTTCACCTTCCTGATTCTCATTCTTCCTACCCCCCTGGTGAATGTTTTCACATTAGTAACCAGGTTTTTAGGTTGGGTATGGAAGAAGAGTCATAAAATGAAATGAAGCTTGGGGGCATGTCAAGTCGCTAGAAACCATGCTAGGGGTAAGCTTCGTTAGAAATCATGCTGGGGGAAAGATTCCAACCTATGTATATCATGTTAATGGGATTTTTCAAGCATAGTTTACCCATTGGTTTCGATCTTGCATAAAAATGAAACCAATCTTCGAGCATTCTTTCAACTGATCTTAGAGCTCACTAAAAATAGTAAGATGGGGTTGAGCTTACTTTTCATTTTTTGTGCTCTAGTTAAAACATGAAAAGTGGTTTGAGATTAGTTTATTGCTTTTTCGTGCTCTGGATTCAAACATGAAAAAGGTTAATAGAGTCTTCTTTAAGCTCTTTTTGGACTCTTAAAATGTGAAAAGATAGTCGAGCGATCTTGTCTTCTTCACGATTGTTAAAATATTTGAAGGGTCGTCTCTTTGATGGTAGGTTATCTATTTTTTTGTTTGCATAGACTATTTACGAAAAAGGAACACCCCACCCAATCATGACTGGAAGAGTTCTCTAAGGTATGATTTTACACTTTTTTGGGCCTTAGGGACTAAATCATATGAAAAAGGACCCTTTTGGAGTCTTCTTCTGTAATCGTTCACAATCTCTAAACATGAACGATACTGAGTTTTATTTCATTGGACTCGTTAAATTAAACATTGAGAGACCCATTTTGGGAACGAACCCTTCCTCTCTCAGGTTCGTAAAACATATGAGTCTGGACTTGTCTTCGGGAAAGCTATACCGAGTGTTTGTTACCCTCTTTGAACTTGTAAAACTGAAAAGAGGCACTCATCGATCATGATGGGGAAAATGGGAAGGGAATAATTTTTCGATAAATGGTAGTAGTTTTTCATTACCTTTGAACATGGCACTTGTCTATATATCATGTCAGTCAATTGGGTATGCAGCTGATCTCCGTGATGATCCACTTTCATGAGTCATGCAACTCCTTTGAGTCTTTCAAAAGAATGCATTGTCCACTGTTGCATTGTGTATTTGTCCCGTTTAGTCATGCTACCAAGTATTTAGTCGTGCCTCCTGATGTTCAAAGGGGAGTTGAATAAGTTTACCTCTATAGTAAAAATAGTCTCTGTTTCAGTACTTTTGAGTCATTCCTATGGTTACTGCATTCACATCATTCCAGAACTATGTTCATAGTTTCGTATCATCGATGTGGGACTCATCATGGCCCTCCTTCAATGAGACTATTCCCGTCGACACCAGCTTATCATCCAGGAAATAGTCTTAGAAACAAAAAATTAGTACCTTGAGGTCTGTATGTCGTATAAAAATAAGACGCAAAACTAGGCATTAAAAAGGATGCAACGCGTGGCGCTAGTGACGAAGCCAAACATGGCGTTAATATGGTAGAAAAATAAGACGTGACTTTGGATGCAAAACATGGTGCTACGTAGGAAGAAAAATATGGTGCAACAATAGAAGAAATATTTGGTGTCATTTTGGTAGCAAAACACGATGCAGAAGAGGAAGAAAAAATTGGTGCAAATTTGGAAGCATAAATTGGCACATATTTGGAAGTAAAACATGGTGCAAAATGGGATGCTAAAGTGGTAGCAAAAATGGATGCAATATTGACTGCTAATTTGGATTCTAACATGGTGCTATTAAGGATGAAAATATGGTGCTAATGGGGATGTCATTTAAGAAGCAAAAGAGGACACTCTCTAGGAAGCAAAGTTGGACGCTATTCTGAAAGCAAAAAAATAGATGCTATTTTGGACGCCATAAAGGATGCTATCTAGGAAGCAAAAAAAGGCATTTTTTGAGACGCTTTAATTTTTTTCCATGACACATCCCATTTAGTGTCTAGTTTCACCACTCAATGTAAGAAAAAATTACACTAAAAAGGGACGCTAAATGGGACTCTAATTCCAGGATTTGTTGCAGTGAACAGAACATAGTTATGACCCTCCTCTAGAGAAAAAAGCTGATGAAGTTCCACCCGAGAAATCCTCAACTTCCACACCTCCTCCTAATAATTGTCTTCATATTGAAAAACATATACCTGAGGAAATTTTCCACCCACTGAAAAGTACGCTTCGTAAGTCCATTATTAATCCTAACACACGTGCTGCCACTCTAGATCTTGTGGCGCTCATCTCTCTGGGTTGAGCATTTGCAACAACAAGTAGAAGAATTTATGAAATATGAGAAACCAAGGAGGAGAAGCATTTCCCCTCTTCCTATTATTTCAAGAACAACACCACCTAGGTATCATTCCCTGTCACCACCTCAAGTAGCGCTTCTTATAGAATCATCGACCCAAAACTTGGTTACCCAGAACACTTTTCACACCCCACCTCCTAGTCAAAATATAGAATAGAGCCCCTCTCTTAGTCAAGAGTCCCCATCTATTTCAAATCCTCCTAGAGTTTTTGTTCCTAGGGGGAATTCCCCAGTACAAGTTCAGTCATCTACCGGAGGATCGATTTCTAGCATGGGGAAAAACTTACCAATAGGACGACCAACGACAAATATTCCTCCTCTGAACACTACTATGGTTGTACTTCCCAACAGCCAAGGAGGACCCTGGTGGTTCCAACCTGCAGTAACTCCACTTTGTTGGGGATATACTTATCCCAGAACTCATCCACCCACAGTTAATCAAGATTAACAACCACCACCTTCGACGACAATTTAGCCTAAAAATGCCTTACCCTGGAAATATTTGTGTACCTTGGGTACAATCGAATTGGTCTAATGTTCTATCCTATGGAGGATATTTTGTAAATAATACTAGGGGGTATGGTGGTCCACTAAGAGGTCCACCTCCTGGAGGGCCCCGGAGAGGACCTGGAGTATCTGGAGGACATGGTAGAACATCTGGAGGCCCACCACATGGCATGCCACCATATGGAGGCCACCCACCTAGAGGACCACCACCCAGAGGACCACCTTATGGAGTTCCACCACCTAGAGGACCCCCTCCTGGAGAACCACCACCTCCCGGAGGACCACAACCACCACTTCCCGAAGGACCACCACCACCACCACCACCTGGAGGCCCGCCGTCCTTGGGTGGCCCACCATCTGGTGGAACTTCCAGTAACCAACAAATTAATCAAACAACCTTGGGGGCATCATCTATGCCCATTTATAAATATTCCTATGGTCCTATTGGTATGCAAATGCCATACTAGTATTACCAGTATCATCAACCCAATCAAGAATTACCATTTCTTGCTAAATTAGATCTGCCATATCTGTCTAGACTGATAAATGATCCAATTCATCATGACCCCTCCTGACCAACCATTTTTGTCAAATTACCTTTGGATATACCAAAAGTTTGATGGTAAACCTGGTGAAGATCCAAAGAACCATGTGATGACTTTTCATCTATGGTGTTCATCCAATTCTCTGATGGACGGTTCAATCCATCTATGTCTATTTCAGATAACCCTCACTGGCATTGCTGCAAAATGGTATATAGAGCTACCACATCAATATTTATGGGATTTAAATGCTTTAGCAATGGAATTCTTAACTCACTTTCAATTACCAATCTGATATGAGATAGGTACATACTTGTTAACCTCACTTTGACAAACCACTTCAACACATATCTCCCATCACATTCATGAATGGAGATGAAGATGAAGTTTGATTAAGGCCCCTATTCCTGACCAGTTACTCACTTATTGGTTCACAAAGTATTTACTCCCACCCATTGCTAGATATGTTTCCATGGGAGGTGTTGTTATAGAGTAGCAAGCTATTAGTCGTGCTTAGTACTTAGACTTGGTTTAATCCATGTAAGGTACTCTCTATGGCTTAATTCCACATGCTCTTGGCCCCACAACTGATCCATCAAGACCCATGACTGAACAACCTGCTGATGGTATCCTTGGTTCAATTCAATCATAAACAGCGGAGAAATATACCAAAAAGAAAACTCAACCCGCTATACCAGTAAGTCAACCAACACCACCATCCAAAACTGCACCTTCTCCTATTTCTTCCATCGAGGTAAACATGGTCCAATCCACTGAATATTTAGGTAGAAAGAAGAAAGGAAAAAATAAATAAATAATACCTAAGAATCAAAAGGAACGGAATAAACCACCAAATCCTCAAGCCAATTCAAAAGGTAAGAGAAACGTAAAAAATTAATGCTTAATCTATGGAGGTGATTATTTCACTAAATAATGTCCTCATAGAGAGAAAGTTGATAATTTTTTGAAAGTTTCACCCACCCCAGCAGTTCTAAAAGACCCTTTCCCCACCCAACAACAATTGATTGACCATCAATCTTTTCATGGGCCGTCTTCATCGATTGATGAAGTTAAAATGATGTCTAGTGAAATGATTAACCTAAATACAAGAGAACATACTTATGAACCTCCTCTAGAGAAGAAACTTGATGAAGTTCCACCTGATAGATTCTCAACTTCCACAAATCCTCCTAGTAATGGTATTCATATTGAAAAACCTATACCCAAGGAAATTTTCTACCCACCCAAGAGTATGCTTCATAAGTCCATTATTAATCCTAATGCACATGTTTCCCAATACTATAACATTGTAAAATATTTGGCCGAGGCACCCTGCGCTATGTCGTCTTTAGAAATACTCCAAACTTGTCCCACCCAATGGAGAAATTTGCTCATGACACTTGGATTTATGGATCCTGAGAACAATAACATCATCACTTTCAAACTGGATGAATTTAAGACCCGACTCTCACATTAGTTGGCTTTCCAACTAACCACCAAAATTTCTGAAAAGCATATCCATCGTACTGTTTTGGACGAGGGAGCCTCTACTTCGATCATGTCTCTATCTTTTTGGAGAGCCATTGGTTCTCCTGAGATTAATCGTTCACCTACCAAACTCAAGGCCTTTTATGGTTGTGAAATTTCAAACCTATGGATTACTACCTACCATACATATTGAGATGGGGGGGAAATCAGTCTCCATCCATGTTGAAGTCATTGATGCACCTTTATATTACAACCTACTCCTAGGTCATAATTGGTTTTATACTATGTAATCCATACCATCAACCATTTTTTTAGATCATCCAGTTCCCATTCCAAGGAAGGATTGTTACTATTGATCAGTTAGATTTCATCACTCCTAATTCCATTTCAAATTATGCAAACAACATCCCACTTTTGACTACCCCACAGTATCATAATATTGGAGTAGGTATTATTAAAGACTCTTCACTCATGGGAGTGTTTCCATTTTCAAATCCTCCCCCTCCTTCACAAACTACATCCATTAACATGATTTCTAGCTCTATTATAGACAAAGGAAAATCAATTGTTGAATCAGCGTCACTTACCCCTTTTGAAGAAGTTTACAATGCAATACAATCCACCAGTGACCCTACCATCAAGGACCAATTTTTGGTGGCCTCATATTTTTATCATCTTCCATATTGGATAGACAACGTCCCCCGTCTCTAGATTATCCATCACATACACTTCCTATGGATGAATCCATTATGGGAGTTATGTCACTAGAGGAGATGCCTTGGAGATGCCATCACCATCGATCTTGTTTCCTTCCCCCTTTCCATATGGTAGAAGAGCACTTCTCATTTGCAGTTTCATCTGATGAAGTTACGGATCCTTGGTATTTGATCCTCACCCATGATGTCAAGTCTGAGGTAAATCTATGAAATATTACCAAAACTATGCCCATAGATATATCAGTGAAGCTAGGTATTTTAGATCATATTCACATAGGCTAAAACTCTTCTCCTTCCGAGGTTCAGCTATATATGACATTTTTTAAGGAATTTTGAGATGTCTTTGCTTGGATGTATAAATAAATGCCATGGATTGATCCCTCCATTATTGTTCACGAGATCAAAACCTACCCTGGTGCCAAACCAATTCGCCAGAAATTACGACAGGTACATCCACGAAAAGAAGCTGCCATTAAGGAGGAATTTGAAAAACTTCTAATGGTTGGTTTCATTTACCCTATGCCTTTAACTGAATGGGTGTCCAACATAGTTCCTGTGAATAAAAATTAAGGTACTATAATGGTTTGTATCGACTTTAGGGACTTGAATTGGGCTTGTCCAAAAGGCAATTTCCCCACTCCCTATATCGATCAAATAATTAATAACTGTGACGAAAGCATCATATTTTCATTTATGGATGTATTTTTTGGATATAATCAGATAGATATTCTCCTATTAGAACAACACAAGATGGCCTTTATTTTCCCTTGGGGGACCCTTTCCTACCAGAAATTACCTTTTGGCCTGAAGAATGATGGCACTACATTTCAACACGCCATGTTGTATGCTTTTCATGATATTAAGCACATTGTGGAACCCTATCTTGATGACCTGCCTACTCATTCTAAGTATTGGGACCTTCATGTCAATCATTTGAGAGCTATTTTTATTAGATTTCATCATTTCAATATTTTATTGAACCCCCTCATATGTATTTTCTATGTCGAAACTGGCCAACTGCTTGGTTTTATCGTCTCTAAGGATGGCATTCATATTGATCCTTTGAAGATCGAAGCAATCCTGTCCCTACCCGCTCCTATGAACATCACAAAACTCCAAAGTTTGCAAGGGAAGGAAAAATTTCTACGTCCCTTTGTCTACAACTACACAGAAAGGACACATGGTTTCATGAGATTTCTTAAAAGGGATACACCTTTTGTCTTGGATGATTTCATGCAGCGCGCGTTCGATAATTTCAAACATGCTCTCACCCATGCACCCATGTTGCAACCACCCGAATATACTAAAGACTATTATTTGTATGTGGATGCATCCATGTCAACTATAGGCATGGTCCTAGTTCAAACAGATGAACACAACCCGGAAAATGTGATCTACTATGCCAGTAAGAGTCTTATAGACTCCAAAAACAGATACTCAGATGTGGAGAAATTAGCTTTGGACATGGTCATCATGGTTTAGAAGTTCTATCACTATATATTGATTTGCACTACTACTGTTTATGCTGACTCTAAACCCATGTACTACATTTTAACATGTCAGGTACTTGGGGGAAAATACTCACGATGGATCGTTATCCTCCAGGAATTTGAGTTGGAGTTTGCTAAAACTAGTTCCAAGAAGTCGCTTGTTTTTGTTGACCTTATATGTGACCTTTTCTGTACTATGGAGGAAACAGAGCCCATCGAATCATTACCTGATGAATCATTGTTTCTAATTAGTATGATTAATCCATGGTATGGGGATATTATTCTTTATCTCCAGACTTTACGATATCAGCCCGCCGCCACTCGCGATGAACATCGTCATATTCTCCACCGGGATAAATACTATCTCATTTTGAATGATAGCTTATATCTTCATGGTTTAGATTCTATATTGCGATATTGTCTTACAAATCAAGAGGCTGAAATTGTCATAAATTATTGCCACTCTAGAGCTTGTGGTAGTCATCTCTCTGGGTTGGATACTTCCCAGAAGATCTTGCGTGCAGGATATTTCTGGCCCTCGATTTTCAAAGACTATATTTAAATGGTCAAGAAATTTCCTCCTTATCAAATGTTTACTACCAAGAAGTGCACCCATCCATCTCTGCTTCATCCTGTCATAGCAGCTGGCCCTCTTAAAAAATGGGGCATAGACTTCGTCTATTGTAGACCTACCTTAGGCAGGGGGCATGGTTAAACTATTGTGGCTGTGAACTTTTTCACTAAATAGGTTGAGGCTATGCCCACATATGCTGAAGATGGGAAAACAGCTGCATTTTTCTTATTTAACCATATCATCTCTAGGTTTGGGATTCCCAGGGCCATTGTGATCGACCATGGGTCACACTTTCAAAACAAAATGATGCCAGAACTTAGAGAAAAGCTAGGGTTTCTCCATGACAACTCTACACCTTACTACACTTAGGCCAATGGATAGGTTGAGGCGATAAATAAAGTTTTGAAAACCATGCTTCAGTGAATGGTAGGGCAGGCTAAGTGAAATTGGCACTTGCAACTTTTTTTTGCACTTTGGGCCTATAGGACCACTGTAAAGACTTCCACTAGTTTTACACCTTTTCAATTGGTATATGGATTGGAAGCAACTCTCTCAATAGAATGAAAGAATCCTTCTCTAAAAATCACTGTGGTACTTTTTCCTAACACCACTATAGAAGAGGAACAATTTCTGTATCTAAATAAACTTGATGAAAATTGTCGCGATGTTGCCTTAGTAAATGAGGCACACAAACAACGGATGAAAGCCCAATATGATAGAAATGTTCATCCCCGCTCTTTCAATGAAGGAGATCTAGTCTTGAATTATGACCAAAAGCATGATAATATGGGGGTAGGGAAATTCAAATATATGTGGCACAGACCTTACATTATCAGTCACGTATTGGAAGAGGGTGCATATGAGTTAGTAGATTATGATGGGATACGCCTGGGTGAGCCTCATAACAGGCTCTACCTTAAAATATACTATGCCTAGGCATTAGAGGAAATTTGAGGTCTAAAATGGGCCTCCTAAGGAAAATGATAAAATAATAGTTAAAATAATAAAATAATAGTTATTAATTTTGGAGGAAGAATGAAAAAAACTACTTTTTTTATTCGTATTTTCGACATATCTCTTTGTTTTTTTACTCAAATTCCAAGAGGGAGAGCTCATTGGATGAGAAATTTAATTATGCATCCAATGAGTACCCACATTGCATACTTTTGAGGGACCCCTCTACCCCAAAAATAAGAAATACCTGGAAAAAAAGTGATGATGACATCATCATCACGTTTTTTCAGGTATTTCTTATTTTTTGGGTAGTGGGGTCCATCAAAAGTATGCAGTGTGGGTACTCGTTGGGTGTAGAATTAAATTCCACATCCAACGAGATCTCCTGCTTGAAATTTCAGTAAACACACAGGGAGATATGTCGAAACTACAAACAAAAAAAGTAGTTTTCTTTTATGACAAATATGTCAATTCAACCATTATGGTTGACTCATTTTATTGAAATTCTATTGGTTCTTGAATTCCAACTCAAAAAATTGATGGTTGGATCGTTTTCTTATAAGGCCCATTTTATATCCCAAATTTCCTCTAATGTCATCTAGCATAGGCTCTTTGTAAGTACTATTTATAGATTGTTGTGTGTATTAATTTGAAAGTGTGGTTTTTTGTGTGATTTAAGATGTGTTTCACAAACCCTACTTATGTATGTCCTAGTTCTAATGGACAGATGGCCACTTTTACTAGGTTTATAGATGGTGCTAATCATTACACATTAAATATTGCATCAGAAGCTTGTGTATTGTACTCTCCTACAGGTGTTTTGGTGAGTTCAAGGGGTGTTTGTTTAGGTCCCTCCACCAACATTCTCGTAGAATATCATGCGGTGATTGTATTGTTGATGGATTTCCTAGATAATGATGTAAGGGATATTAGGGTTTACCTGGAATCTGAACTATTTGTTCAACAGCTTAACCAGGTCTATACTGTTTGAAACCCCCTACTCCATACATTTCAAAGGGTTAGACTCTTGGCAATATCCTTTGAGAAAGTAATTATTAACATATTTCGAGACATTTAAATGTTGTGGCAGATTACCTAGCTAATTATGTCTTATATTGGTATATTGCTCATAATTAAAAATCCATTATAACATAAAAACATGCATGTAAATTCATAAGTAGGCATATATTTGACACATCACATTTCTTGCACACACAACTGTAAATAGAGTTTTTCATATATATATATAAAAACTGTAAAATTGAGATACAAAAATGGGCTGAAGAATCAAGCTTTCAGTACCCTCAAATTTCAGGACTGTCATGAGTTCAAAATATACATATATAGGGAAACATATGAAGCTTTGAAGCTTTCAGTAATAATACATATACAAAAAGTAGAAAGTTTCTATAGACAAGTCATCGTCATGTTGGTGCTCATGATAACATATGATTGCCTGTGCCACTTTGCAGAGTAGCCTGGAAAACCATCCCGAGACTCTCACAGTATGATGCTGGTAGTGCCTGGGTAGGTCGTCAGTGGTAACATCAGGAATCCCTACAGTCAAACGCTGCATGTTCTCCTCTAGATCTCCAAGATCCTAATATTCCTTGGAGCGATATGCCACCATATCTCTAATCCCAACTCTCCTGTTAATAAGAAACAACCCAGCTAGATGTACAGGTCCAATGTCTGCATAAATCATTTTTTCACTTGTCTCGATGCTACGAAATAAAAATGAAA
Organism: Pseudotsuga menziesii; assembly: GCA_001517045.1. Lineage (NCBI taxonomy): Eukaryota > Viridiplantae > Streptophyta > Pinopsida > Pinales > Pinaceae > Pseudotsuga > Pseudotsuga menziesii. The sequence continues at coordinate 159,140 of LPNX010052503.1, forward strand.
TAAAATTTAAAAATAAAAAACATGATGGATAGTGTCTTTCTTACCTCGATCATCCCACTCCTGTCCCTTGGGTAGTGGAAGCTCTGGATTCTCACGGAAGTCTTCCTCCTCGTAGGAATAATACTCAATCATGAGTAGCTGGCCTCTTAGCCAAAGAAAGAAGGCTGAATCGTAGAAAAATTTAGGACCCCCTCCACCATGATGGGCCATAACATAAACCCACCTACGAATCCTAGGATCCTTAGGGTCTAGTCTACTCACAGTCACCTAGGACCTCATGTGGGGCACCCTTTGTAGGATTAAAGACACCACCATAGCCCCAAAGCCAAACTGTTTGATCATTCCCCACTTGCTCTTGTTCAGTTGGTCCTTTAGGCTAACTAGAAGGCCCTCACACTAGTTAAAAACTGTAGGCTTCATACACTCTAAGGCATATATCATATGTTCCCTAGTACTCAGGTGAGTGGATCTAGTCTCGACCACATTACCGATGGTATAAACTATCGTTCTCAAAGGACAATCCACTATCTACTTGATGTGAAGTTTCCCAGATTGGGCATGCATCCCCAGTGCACAATATTGGTCAATTATATCATTCAAGGAAAGTTCTCCATCCCATGGCCCAAATAGAACCACTAGTATCCCTCTTCGAGACAACCTAGTCAAGAAGTCTATATCCTCAATTTCTATAGTCAAGATGTGAGTCCCGACCATAAAATGTTGCTTCTCGGGATCCCACATGTCAATAATGTACTCCAGAATATGGATGTAGGCCTTCATGCCTAGTACCCTGAAATATTTTAGTAGCACCCAAAACAGTATGGCCTCTATGGTGGCTATATCACTAACAACTTGGAAGTCTACTATTTCATGCTCTCTCTCTTCCCACATAACCATGGTATGGATGTTGTTTTGATGTGCAAAACATCGAAAATGTTTTATTAGTAACCATTACATGGGTAAAGTAAACATAAAAAATAATGTTTTTAACGAAAGGAAAAACAAAACATTTATTTTTTTATGAATAGGAGATATGTTTTTAAAAAACCTATCCTGCGGCACCTTTTCCATTCATACACAGAGCGCCCAGCGCTTCCTCTCATTGCATACAGAGCACCGTAGGTGCCTCTGCCTCAACATTCATAGAGCATCATGTACCAACGCCTATGTCAGTTGTGGACAAAGTGCCTACGACACACTTGTACTAGGTCAACAAAGAGTCATCGCGCTCGCGGGAAGAGAAAAATAAGGCCGCCATAACGCATTTTTTGGGATCTTTTAAACATCAAAAAACCGTTAACCTATGGTTGAAAACCCTCTCCACAATAATTAAGAACCTTCTATTTTTAGTTAAAAACCAAAAAATTACTATGGGTATGAAAATAATTGGTCATAATATTTACCTCTTTCAAGCAAAGTGGGAAAACGATGGACCAAAACACTTCCAATCATGAGAGGAATTTCTCCTTGTTTCACTCCAACTTCTAAACTCTCCAAATGGTAAATGACAATGGTAAATACTTTTACTATTCCATTCTATTTATAGTAATTTTGGAACCTTTCTTATTTTATTTTAATTTAATTATTTTTGAAATCCAAAGTTACTTTTAATAAAGTGGGTTTTATTATTTGTTTATATAGTTTTAATGAAGTTGTATTTTAATGTGATTTTGAGATTCCAGGTCAAAATTTGGCTCGTGGCTATGAATTAAGTTCTTTTTTTCTTTTTTGAGCTTAGAGTGCCAAAGAAAAAGTACCGAGTTTCTATCACACTTTTCATAAACTCATAAAATAACCTGTAAAAGGGTGTTGAGTCTATTTTTCAATTTTTCAGACTCGTAAAAAGTGGATTATGGAAAAGGAAAACTGCTACAGAGTTATATTTAAGCTCTTTTCAGTCTCCTTAAAAACACAAAATATTTCGAAGTGAGCTTGTTACGTTTACGTTTGTAAAAGTATCAGAATGGTCGACTAGCTGGTGGTAGGTTATCTCTTTTTCAGATCGACTAGGCCTATTTACGAAAAAGGACCTTTTGGAGTTTCCTTATGTATTCATTCAGACTCTCTAAACATGAACGATACTGATTTCACTTTCATTGGACTCGTAAAATCAAATGATGGAAGACCCTATCTAGGAATGAACCCCTCCTTTCTTAGGTTTATAAAACATGTGAAAATGGACTCATCACCTGATGAGCTATAACAAGTGTTTGTTACCCTCTTTGGACTCACAAAAACAAAAAGAGGAAGTCATCTATTAAGATGGGGAAATTAAGGTAAATGGAATATTTTTCATTTATATTTATCACAGTCTACAATCCACCTTTGAACATGGCACCTGTCTACATTTGCATATCTGAACAGTTGGGTATTCATCTTGTCTCTGAGCCGATCCATTTTCGTGAGTCACCTGACTTCTTTGAGTCAATTGAAAGAATGATTCATCATATTCCTTGCATTAAATATGGTTTCAGTCTTGTCAAGTCAATTATTCTAAGTCATTTGTCATGCCACAAATTGTTCAAAGGATGTCTCTTTCGAAAAATAACTCATTCGTAAATTTACCTATCCATAAAATAAGTCATGTTTGAGTCAGTTTCATTACTTCAAGTCAAATTTTGTTCCATGTTTTTTGTCACTAATGGGGGAATCATCATGGCCCTCCTTTGAAAAGTATATTCCTATCGAATTCATCTCATGATCCAGGAATTAGACCTAGAAAACTAGTCAAGTACCTTGAAGCCTGCATGCCTCAATGGCAGGTTTCCTTGCTTTCAACAGTAGACTTTCATTATTGGTGTCTGATTGAAATATTCTATCAAGTGTTCGAATTTAAAAAATCCATTCACACTTGAAAGAATGTATCGAGATACCTTGAATATCATTGACATTAATGATTATTTACCTTGCACTTTTTAACATTATACATCAATGATTGGTAATAACGTTGTTTCTACCATGTTCGAATTCAAAACATCTATTCACATGGTTAGAATCATATCTGTTAGGGTTGGAATGAATACCCTGAGCATTTAGGCTTCATCACTCTGGTTTCCTATCCTTAGGTTGTGCTTGGAGAATAGTTAGAGTCTTAACATGGATCCACATTGTTGCTTGGTGGTTGTGTTCAGTATTTGAGGTCAGGTAACATGGATCTACCTTGTATGTCTTGTAGCCATGTTCCACCTCCTACATCAGTTGTTCATGGATCTAGAGTATATTTTTAGTAGCCATGACATGGTCATCATCATGGATCTGCAATGTATTGGTCTGCAGCCATGATTCAGTTGGACAATTCAATTATTGGTATTATGTCAATTATAAGCTCATCTCTTATTACCTATATACCAGATTGATATCTTGCAAACTATTTCACCTATCACATCCTTTTAGATTCATACTTTTGGGGGGAATTCTGTTGCACTTGAAGATTCCACAGTATCCTATTTTCCTTTTAGAAATCCTAACTTAAGATCCCTTTGGTAGATTTTTTCCATCTTTTGGATGGTGAACACTTTTCTCTAGTTATGACAGAGAGCCGACAGTGCTTTGTGCAGTGGAGCAAGGAGAGCCGATCCATGTTTCCTTTGACAACAAGTTAGGTCATCATTGTTACATATTCAAATAAGTGTGTCAATCAACCAAATATGAGAAAAAAGAAAGTTCTAGAAGCTTCCTTACGAAAGCTTCCATGGAGGTAGTTACTACTTGTTTGGGAGAGGTGGCATTCACCTTCCTCACCTATTTGGATCACCTCAGATCAATTCGTCAAGTGAATTTCATGAGAACTGGCCTATAAATAAATCCTTCATGGAGTGAGTGAAGGAGGCCAAAGAAAGTACCCTTATGTTGTTTGATTGAGATCTAAGTTAGAGGAAAGATAGAGTGGGCTCGTATGTGAAGAGATTATCATAGGTGTGAAGGATTGTATATTTGTTTCAAAGGATAAATCCATCAACATAAAGGTTTGGTTGTAACTTTACTCTCTCATTATTAATACACAAGTGTTCCCTTTTCCCATATTTAATGTGTTTTAATTGCATATTAGAGATTGTTGTACTCCTTTATCACTGACATAGGTAGTTGATTTGTCATGATGCTCTCACTTTGTGTTTTTTTCTTTTGATCTCTTTTGCAGGTATTGAACATTGCAAGGAATTTTGGAGCAAGGAAAAAAGGACTTAGGTCTGAGGTAATATTTTGGTTTCATGTTATTCAGATTGATTACTTAGGGAAAAGATATGATGTTGTGCTATTTTGTTCTACACTTGTGCTTTGCAGGGTAGAGGAATAACTATTGTCTGCAAGAGGTGTAAAATTCATGATAACATAAATTTCTTAGGAATAGTACCTATTCAAGTAAAACCCATTACGAGGTTTCCCAAGGGGTATCTTGTCATAGTATATCCTAATGAAGCTAGAAATAGTGAAGGAGAAGGAGAAAATCAAACTGAGGCTACCTTCAGTTTCCCTATCCTAGATATTGTACTGGATGTAAATATGAAAAACATCCCTCCTTCTTCTTTACCTACTATTTATGGAAAAAGTAATGAGGACCCAGACACATTCTTGTTCGAGTTTGATATTCTCTATAGGAGCTATAATTATCTACAAGACACTCACAAACTAAATCTCTTTCCCGCTACATTAAAAGATTACGCCTTGCGATGGTTCATGGGATTAGGTGAATCCACTATCAGGACTTGGGATGACATGAGAACCTCATTCTTGTGAAAGTATCAAGAATACTACAAACCTAAAGACTCTCGACATGATATATTCAAGATACAACAACTTGAAGACGAAAGCCTAGAATATATATCAAAATGTTCATTTATACCCTTCATAAATCAAAGTATCATGACCTTCGAGAAGATGCAGTACGTAGAGTTTTTCTTAAAGGAATATCTGAAGACTTTCTAGAGAGTCTTAATCTCATGGCAGCTGGCGATATTTCTCATAAGAATTTTGCATAAATCAGTGAGATGTGTAAAAATTATTCTAGAAGTAGGGGGGAAGTTGGGAAAAACTTTCGAGAGCCTTATAGTAGAAATGTAAGAGAAAATGTTCCTAGTTCAGGAGGAGTTACAAGGATGGAATTAGGTAACCTATTGGATAATTTTAAGACTGGCATCTTGGGAGCCATGGGTTCTCAATTATATGCTTTAAAATCCAAGAAAAGGAAAGATGAATAACGGATAGCAATGAGTATTTTCTATCCAAGGTGTAGAACAAAACATCCCCAAATGGAATGTCTGTTAAATGGAATTTCTGTATGTCACATCTATACAGAAGAACATCTAACAGATAACTGGCCATCCTTGCCTATATTGCAAGCCATATATAAGAGTGGGGATGTAGGTGAAACATCTAGGAGGCCTCCTTGGAAATCTAGAGATCAACCAATATACCAAAATTTTCCATCACAATCCCCACCCTATTACTCTTCATACCATCAACCCCAACAATGGAACAATCCTAGTTGGCAGAATTGGACACCTCAGTATCCTCCTCTTCAATTTCCACAACAATAGTATTGGTCACAAGGGTGGATAGGACAACCATATCCTCAGTCACAACCTACCCCTCCACCTAGTCATCCTTATCCTCAGCATCAATCGAATTTCCAACAACATTTTCCTGGATTTGTACCTCCAGTTCCTCTCATTACATAACAACCTCATCAATTCCAGAATACAAATCCTACACGACCGACATTATTACCTACACAACCGATACCTAACCCTAATAATAAGGCAACTCAATCTCTTAACAATATTGGTTTGCAAACTCTTCCATCCTACCATATTTCAACTGTACCTATACATGAGATTCAATTACGGTCTGGGAGAGTTGTTAATGATAAACCCAGAACATTAGTCATCATTCATGAGGAAAATGATGAAGAAGAAGATTCAAATGAACCCATGAATGATGCCATTTTGGAGGATGTGAATATATCAAAAGTTCCAGTACCTACCCATCCTGCCGAAGAACTTATTTAGGAATAAAGAATTCCTCCATTTCCAGTAAGACTAGTAATAGAAAAACTTGTAGTTCACTCTCGGTATGATATTTTGAATGAATTAAAGCATATCTATATCAAAATCCTCTTATTACAAGATATTAAGGACATAACAATTTACAGTAAGGTGATAAAGGAATTATGCATTAAACGTCTAGGGAAGAAACAAAAAGACCCCTTACAATTCATGTAATAGGAGAGATGTCTAAATATATGACAGATCAGTCCTGAATTGCAAAATATACAAATCCAGGAGCCCAAGTAGTGACTGTAGTCATAAATAATACCGCCATAGGTAACACATTAATAAATCTAGGATCAACCATCAATATGATGGCCACCGCAGTTTTAGAAGTTTTATAGTTGGGACAATTTCTTCGACCCACCCCTTCCATATCGCAACTAGCAGACCGTACTACCATAAATCCTACTGGAGTCCTGGATGACATTATTATATCATTAGCTTAATGGGAATACCCCATCAAATTCATGGTCATAGAATCAAAGGATCCTTCTAAAAAACATCCTATCATCTTGGGAATACCATGGTTAGATACTGCCAATGATTTTATAGGATGCAGGGATGGGGAGATGACCATTTCCAATGGGTCATCTACCCAAAGACTTATTTTATATTCCCCAGCACAACCAATAACTGAAAATTCTTGGTGGTTAAATTGTTCCTTTGGGAAAGAATATTTTGATGACCTTTCCTTTCCTAGTGATTTCTCCTGGGAATTGTAGGAGCATACTACTGAGAATGTATTGAATCAGTTTATTTCCTCCACCACTAGTATATATTTTCCTAATTCATTTGCTAAATTTGATCAAATATTTGGAGATGAGTTTCAAGAAACTATGGATCTCTCAATGTTTATAGAAGCACCTTGTGTCTTCAACATTGAAGATCATACAAGACCTTTCACCATACCTTGTGAAGTTGGCCTTGAAAAGTTTATGCACATAAACGTAGGATTAAGTGAAGATCAACAAGCTCAGCTACTTAAGGTTCTTAAGAAACAAGCCAGAGTGTTTGCATGGGAATACACTGATATGAAGGGTATACACCCTGACACTTGGATTCACCAGATCTATATGGATCCAAATATACCACCTGTAAGACAACATTAGAGGAGGATGAACCCTGCTTTGAAGGAGGTAGTGAAAGAAGAATTATGCCTATTTCATCTATCCTATTTCCGATATAAAATGGGTGTCTCCTCTAGTAGTAGTTCCAAATAAAGTTACAGGGAAATGGTGTATTTGTGTTTATTTTATGGAACTAAACAAAGAAACTCTTAAAGACTACTTTCATTTTCCCTTTATTGACCAAGTATTAGATACCTTATCAGGTAAGTAGTACTTTTCCTTTCTTAACAGATATAATGGATACAATTAGATCCTAATAGCACCCGAAGATCAGGATAAGACTACTTTCACATGTCCTTGGGGGACATTTTCTTATCGAGTTTTTCCATTTAGCTTATGTAATGCACCCGCTACTTTTCAACGAGCAGTCTTAGGCATCTTTTTTGATCTGATACATGACTGTGTTGAGGTATACATGGATGATTTTACAGCCTATAGAAATAATTTTCAAGAAGCTCTTGAAAACCTTGAGAAAGTTTTGATCCGATGTCAAGAGAAAAACTTAGCTCTTAGTCATGAAAAGTGTAAAATGTTACTGACAGAAGATATAGTTCTAGGACACCATATTTATTCTCAAGGAATTAAGGTAGACCCTGCTAAGATATAAGTAATACTTGGCCTTCCATCTCCAAAATCCCAGAAATAGGTTAGAAGCTTTTTGGGTCATGCAGGCTATTATCGTCGCTTTATTGAAAAATTTACAAAGATAATTGCACCAATGTTTAAATTGTTCATAAAAGATGTAGAGTTCCAATGGACAGAATCTTGTCAAAATGATTTTGAGATTTTAAAAGCTAAACTTTCAGTAGCACCAATACTTAGGCACCCTGACTGGACCCTTCCCTTTCATATATCTACTGATGCTTCTGATATGGCCATAGGAGGATCCCTAGGCCAAAAATAAGGACAAACACCTTATGTCATTTACTTCATCAACAGAAATATTTCTCCTGTTGAACTAAACTATACTGTTACTAAAAAAGAATTTTTTGCAGTAGTTTATTATATTAATAAATTCCACCATTATACTATAGGGTACGAACTTTTTGTGCACACCAATCACTCTTCCATTAGATTCTTAATGAATAAACTGATCACCAATTGTAGAGTTACCCGATGGCTTCTCCTATTGTAAGAATTTAATATTACCGTCATTGATTGACCTGGTAAAGAAAACTTAGTAGCATATTTTCTTTCTCGTATACAGCATGATAGCGATACTAAACCTATTGATGATACTTTTCCTGATGAACATATGTTCACTGTGTCTATTCAAATGCATTGGTTTGCTGATATTGCAAACTATCTAGCGATTGGAAAAGTACCACACCATTTGGATCCATATGAGAAACACCGCATAATAGCACAAAGTTCTAACTATTCCTGGGTTGATAATGACCTCTTTCGCACTGGCCCAAATCTTATTATTAGAATATGTGTCTGAGAGGATTAAATGATAGACATCCTCTGAGCATGCCATGATGGACCATGTGGAGGCCACTTTTCAGATAAACAGACATCATACAAAGTACTGCACTCTAGTTATTACTGACCAAGAATTTTTAAGGATGCTACCAAGTATGTCAAAGGATGTGATAGTTGTCAAAGAATGGGTAGACCCACAACATCAGACCAAATTCCTTTACAGCCATAGTTCATGATTGAGCCTTTTGAAAAATGGGCTCTTGATTTTGTAGGACCAATTTCTCCCATGTATCACAAAAAGAAATATATCTTGGTTTGTATATATTATGTTATCAAATGGGTAGAAGCTAAATATTTATTTAGGGCTACAGAGAAATCAGTACTATAATTCATATATGAATAAATATTTACTTGGTTTGGTGTACCCATAGAAATTGTCCCAGACCAAGGTACCCAATTCACTTCCAAAATAATGCAAGAGCTCACTACGAAGTATGGTATCCGACATTGTAAGTCCTCACCTTACCATCCTCAAGCTAATGGCCAAGTAGAATAAACCAATAAAGTATTATAAGCTATTATAAACAAGACCATTCACTTACATCATAAGGATTGGGTAGATAGACTTCTGGAGGCTTTATGGGCCTATAGAATAACATGGAGAAATACTAACGGACATACCCCCTATGAGTTAGTATATGGAAAAAAAATCCTTTTACCTATTCAATTTCAAGTTAAAACCTTTCGTATGGAAGCACAGTTAGATATGGATTTGGATGAAGTGCAAAAACAATGAATCCTATAGATTAATGAATTAGATGAAATTAAGTAGGATGCACTCTAAAGAACCATGCTAATACAGAGTCGGTGAAAGCAATGGGATGATAAATTTATCAAGCAAAATAAATTTAATACTGGATATTGGGCATTACTATTTGATTCATGGTTTAAAAACTTTAAAGGAAAATTGAATACCCGTTGGTTGGGCCCTTATGAGGTAGTCCCAAATTTTGACAATGGATCAGTCAAAATTAAACCAATTGATGGCTCAAAAGTTTCCTTTATAGTGAATGCACATAGACTTAGGATTTATCATCAACCACCATCCAGACAGGATTTCATACAAAATGTTTTATAGCACAGAGAAATGGAATTGATTGAAGAGGAAGTTATTCCTCCTCCTCCTGATCCATGAAATTATTTTTGGTTATCATCACTGTCGAGCGAAATTGTTGTCGGTTTAATTCCGTTGCAGTAATTGCCCAACTATTTATTTACTTATCAATCTGGGGTACGTAAACTGACGAAGCACGTGCACTGTTTGTGCAGAACTGAAGTAGATCTAATCTAACTTAATCTAATTTGCTGAAATCAAATTAATCTAGGAAAGCA
>LPNX010052513.1:0-23737 GCA_001517045.1 Pseudotsuga menziesii
ATGGACAGAGGAATGCCAAATCTCCTTCGACAAACTGAAGAGAAAACTGGTCGAAGCCCCCATACTTAGATTTCCAAATTGGTCGATCAAATTCCATGTGCAGATCGATGCATCAGGCATAGCAATTGGAGCTATTCTGACTCAACCAGGAGACGATGGAATGGACTACCCTATATTCTATAGCAGTTGCAAACTAAATAAGGCTGAAAGGAACTACTCGACCACCGAACGGGAAGCCCTAGGAATGGTCTTTGCACTTCAGAAATATCGACACTACCTATTAGCTAACCCCTTCATATTTTACACCGACCATCAAGCTTTGAAATACCTCGTAAACAAACCCCTTCACCATGGTAGAATCTGTCGATGGCTCTTACTGTTCCAAGAATTTGAATTCGAAGTAGTTGTCCGACCAGGGAAGTTAAATGTCGGACCCGACCACCTATCCCGAATCGATACAGGAGAGGAACCGACTGGAATCGACGACGACCTACCAGATGCACATCTATTTCGTATAGAAGCAGTACCAGAAGAACTGGAGGAAATTGCTCAGTTCCTAGAAACAGGTCAGGCACCAGAAGGTCTGAACACTAAAAAGAAGCAAATCCTAGCTATGAAGGCTGCCCCCTACAGCCTCATCAATGGATTTCTATACAAAATGGGGTTAGACGATGTTCTTAGAAGATGTGTACTTGCCCATGAACGAGAGAAAATCATGCACGAAGCACACTACGGACCAGCAGGAGGACACTTTCAGGCCGACACAACTGCTAAGAAAATTCAACAGTTTGGATTATGGTGGCCGACGCTTCATAAGGATTGTAAAACCTTTGTTAGTCGATGTGACAGATGCCAACGACTTGGTCGACCAGTGCCGAGTACAGAAATTCCCCTTATCTCCGTAAACCCTAGTCTTACATTTGAAATCTGGGCTATAGACTTCATAGGACCATTCCCTGTACCAACCCGACGATCAGGTGCAAGGTATATTATCACTGCAGTCGAATATGTTACTAAATGGGCAGAAGCAGAACTTGTCGAACCCTGTTCAAGTGAAGTAGCTGCTAAGTTCATTTATGAAAATATTATTACTCGATTTGGATGTCCACTCACTCTGATCAGCGAACAAGGATCACACTTTGTTAACAAAACTATCAAAAATCTAACCGACAAGTTTCACATCGACCACCGATGGAGTACAGCATACCACCCTCAGTCGAATGGTGCAATTGAAGATTTCAATAAAACACTGACAAAAGGACTGACTAAAATATGCAGTGCTGACAAAGATGACTGGGATGAGAAGATTCCTGCAGTTTTATGGGCATACAGGACAGCCTACAAACGGTCGACTGATCAAACCCCATTTCGACTGGTATATGGACAAGAAGCAGTCGTACCTCTGCACTTCAGAAAATAGGCACCTATCATTGCACAGATACTACATGTCGACGTCGAACAGGCCAGGAAAGATAGGCTACTTCAATTTAATAAATTGGAAGAACATAGACTTATGGCCATCCAGCACCAAGAAATACAAAAACAACAGCAGAAAGCTTGGCACGACCGTAATATCAGAAACAAAAATCTGTCAGTCGGTGACCTTGCCCTACTGTATAATAGTCGAGTCAAAGGCAAGCCTAAGAAACTTCACACAGAATGGATGGGACCTTATGTTGTCGAAGAAATACATCCGAATGGGTCGGTCCGACTAAAAACATTGCAGGGCCTGGTATTTCGGAAGCTTGTTAATGGAGCCCGACTTAAACGATACAAAAATTGAAAAAAAAAAAAGAAGAAGAAGAAATCATATAACGGTCTTAACTGACCCCAAAAACCTATAAAAAGATACAAAATACCAAAAATCAAAAACCGTACACTCAGAAACCACCACCATGACATCCACTCACCCATTCCACAACCGACTTCATTTCCATCGACCATCTTCATCGACCGACCATGTCGACCGTTCTCACCACCGACACCGACCGCTGACCTGGAGCGTCCCATCCCGCATTAATGGCCTCAAGCCCCGCCCCAGATTCACGAAATCGCACTCGAGTGTTGTAGTTGGCCTGTCAAGTCCACCATTAATTCAACCAGTTCGACACTCCACCCCACCCGCGCCTATAAATAATGGACCCCCCATAGTTCATTTACCACACCACGCACCCACTGAGCATTCGAACTCCCAGTCGACTGAAATTTGTGAACCTTGTAAGAATTTCGACTACTCTGTTCAGTCTGAAACCATGGCACCCAAACGCACCAGAGCTTCGGCTAAGGCTCAAGAACTTCAGGCAGCAGACTCACCCTTACTCCAGCAACTAAAGCGAATCCAAAACGCCAAAGTCCAGGAGGGTCCGTTTCAAAAGCTATGGACGGATATTCAAGAATGGGCGTTTGAAGACCGACGGATGACCCAGGAGGCTGAGAAAGTTAGGCGTAGCACCATATATTCCTATGCAAACGCACCTCTCATGGCCAGCTTCACTGGTACAAAGGAAGTCGCGGTCAAATTCATCATCAGTCGTTACCACAACGGCATATTTTACTTTGACCGACCAGTCGACATCAATGGAGATGTTATCTCCCGACTTACTGGTCTGTCAAACCAGGGTGACCCGGTCTCCATTGGGATCAAGGAAGGGCTAGTCGAACACTTTACAGGTTCGACGTCGGGTAAGAACTCCAAGGGCCTAATGATCAGTCAGATCGAGGCACGAACACCACAGATTGTGGAGAAAATCATCGCCATTACTCTCACTTTGGCTGGTCGCAGCAGTGACCTCAAGCTGGAAATGCTGGACGTCGTCGACCAAATTACAACCAACGGCCGCATTTTTCGATGGGCAGACTACCTCGCAGACTTGGTCAAAACCATATGTGAGCGCTGTCAGGAAACAGGAGGTATTATCAAATTCCCCTCCTTAATTATTTCGATTGCTATGTATTATATCTGTCCGGAAGGCAGTCCTGTCTTCCGAGAGCCGACTAGGTTTGAGATGCACAGGTTCAAACCCTTTTCCCAAAAAGGAACTGTGCATGAACTCAACCAAGGCAAGGTATTTCTGGAAAACTGGTTCCAGCAACTTAAGCTGCACACGACAAGGTGGAGGGTTCCCTAGAACATCCGACGACACCTCCCAACCGACTCACACATCCAGCTGGAGCTCGACCATACATCAGTATGGTCATCAAACACTCAGGATTCAAATGCCAGGGACCTCGACTACTATCCCACAGTCGAGCAGATCTTTCGGGAGCTGTCTAGGCAGACAACAACCAAAATTCAAATCCCGGAGGCTGCAAAACAGGTCGACTTCTCTATAGTCAAACCTCTGACCGACCAGGAGAAGGAGGAAGATTACGAGTTGCACCTGTATATCAGCACTTTTGTAACACAGGATACTCCAACTGGCACTCCTGGTCGGGTGCACTTAATAGGAAAGCATCCGACTGCACCAGTAGTGGACCCTCCGACCGAGCAACACCATACACCACCACCAGCACAACAACCAGTACAACAAACAGCTCCCCCAGCTACTCAAACGGTCGACCCCGCTCAGACCCCGACAGGAGAAGTCGAGGAAGACAACCCTGAATATGCTGTGTCTCGGAGCATTCTCAAGAAACTGGCGAAGGAGATAGCCACTGCCAGAAGAAACATCAAACTGCAGAAACGTCAGCAAGGCAAAGGTAAGCGCAATCTTGTCCTTGCTGACTCCACAGATGACTAAGATGAACTGGAAGCCTCAGCACTCGATATTGTCGAGGATGCCTGAGCAAATAAGGTAACTATTGAAACCCAGTTTCAACGTTTTGTCGAAGCAGGAGCACCCGAAGGTCGGCCAAAGAAGGCCAAAACAACACCACTGTCTGAAGATGTGGTCGACCTGGTAACGACTCCTCCCCCTCCATCTCCGACTAAAATAGTCGAGGAGAAAGCACCAGTGCAGCAGGCCGCTATCTCCCCAAAATTCTTTGAAAGAGCTATCCCTGAAGCACTCAGGGCTAGGGCCAGCACAGATACTGAACTCAAAGCATTCTTTCAGATGCTGCCTGCCATCTTCCAGTCAGCCCAAAAAATCAAGACAACAACACCCCTGAAAGCCAGCAGCAAGATATACGCCCAGCAAACGACATTATTTACAAGAATACATGACGGAGGCAATGTATCAGGCATGGAACAGACCTTCACCGATTACCGACCGGAAGAAGACATTATTTCTTCCGACCAAAGTCCCCAACACTATTCTCCATCACCACCAGGATCAGGAAACCCTCCCTCCCCACCACCACCCCCATCATCTCCACCACCTCGACCACCGCCTGATTCACAGCCGAGACCCTCATCACCATCACAGCCGAAGGAGAACATACCACCTCCCCAAACACAAAAACCCCTGACCACTGAACCAACCCCTCCGACACAAACCCCTTCGACCTCTGATCCACCCTCCACTTCTGCAGGTCTTCACGAAAAACCCACGGAGCAAGCAAAGGAGACCACAGACCCTCTTCCTAGACCCGCTCAGCTAAGGATTAGCTTACAGGATGTAAGCTCGTTGACCGACTCAGAGGTTGGCCAGCTACTCAACACCCTAGCCAAAGAGTCGAAGAGGAGGACGACCCGACTAAGGAAACAGCTCAAGGATAAGGAGACAGAAGAAGTCGAGTTCCTTGACAAATGCAGGTCTCTTGTACAGACTGTTACCCCAGGACCTATCGAAGCTGCTACCAACCGACCACTGGAACGAGCATATCAGCTGTTTGAAGGTTTGGTGTCGACCATACAGACCCACCTTCAAAAGACTAAGGCCGGGCAAAAAGAAGAAACTGCCCGACTGCTCCTGACTCAGCACACAGCATTCTCGGAGGCTCACAAACTTCTACAAGACCACATGGAGGAATCCATTGTAACTGAGGAAGTCCTCCGAGATTGGCCTACTCATTATGGGCAGGTCTATACTCAGACGTGGCAGACCAGACAAGGCATTCAGGCCTTGGAAAGAAGGAAGTCGACTGAGACAGAACTAAGGCAGACAATCGAGGAACAAATAGTGATGGAAAACACTAAGCTGCAGTAGTTGGAACGTGAGGCACACCAGTGGGTTCAGCAAGCCCTTCCCAACTTGGAGAAAGTCGACAACATTTGTCCGCAGATGAAGAGACTCCTTGAGACTGCGGAAGAACACAATCAGCTGATGGGCCCCAACATGGAAAATATTGCAGAAATGCCCATGGCAGAGAAGATGTCGGTACTCTCAAATCTTACTACTCTGACCATCGACATTCAGAAATATTTGCAGACATGGACAGACTTTCAACATCAGCTTGCCATCACAGCACCAGCAATAGTCGAAGTCTGCGTGCAGAAGAGACCAACTATTCGTCTGCACAGCCCACCTCAGTAGCAGTATCCCTTTGCAATCTATTTTTGTACTTCTAATCTATTTTTTTTTACCTCCCTCTTTCTTCGGGACGAAGAAATGTTTTGTTTGTGGGGGAGATGTAGAAGGAGCAAGTCGACATAAGTCGACTTGAACGAAGACCGACTTAGTCGATCAGCCGACTAAGTCGAGAGACTGACTACGTCGGTCGGCTGAAGTAAACACAGTAGTTAGTCTGTTAACTAATAGTCGTGTCGGTTCGGTGAACCGACAGGTAGTTATGATTGTAACTGTTTGTAACCTGTATATATTAGGCTGTTGAGCCACACAAGAACGTAGTTCAGTTCTTGGCTTTGTATGATCTATTGAGAATAATATAATCTGTTCATCCTATCTGTTCTTATCTCTTGTCTCTGTGTATATTTCTGTATATTTTATGTATTATTGGTAACTTTATGTGATCTGTGAGATTACAACAACTATTCCTGTCGACATCAGCTCATCATCTAGGAATTAGTCTTAGAAACAATTTTAGTACCTTGAGTTCTGTATGCCTCAATGACATATTCTCTCTCTCTCAACATGGGTTCACATCATTGACCTTTGATTGACAGATTCGACTGAGTGTTTGACATCAAATCATCTATTCACACTTAGTATATTGTATTAGGGTATTGTTGACCACTTTTCTCCACTTGCGTGACCCACGGTCTGCACAGCCGTCGATCCAACAACTACCTGAGATACCAACCTGATGTTAGGATATTTAGACATTTAGGAGTTAGTTAACATCAACTTTTGTAATATATTCATTAGGTAAAAATGTGTTTCTTTAGTATGCGTTAGTATGCATTTGTAAATATTCTAATCCGATGGTCACAATATGTTCTAGACATAGAGTGATCTGACAGTTCAACTTCTCTTAGATCATACCTACCATTGATCCATGGCTTAACACCCAATCGGTCAATGATCTCTATTTAAAGAGCATGCAGGGTCCTTGGCTAGTTGATCAATTATGAGAAGCTCATGTAAATTTATTTCTTTTGCATAATAAATTGCTCCAAGTAGCTATTTGCACTAGTAGAAAATGAGAAATTAATGACTAAAATCAGGCTATAAACGACTATTTTTGAGTCGGTGACTAATAGTAGCAAATTACCGCTATCTTATAGCTAGTCGTATTTCACTAGTCATTAATAGCTTGACTTAGTAGTCACTGATTTAGTCATTGATTTATTCATTGATAGACAATGATTTAGTCATTGATAGTCAATGATTTAGTCATTGTTTTAGTCATTGATAGTTAATGATTTAGTCATTGATTTAGTCACAGATTTAGTCACTGATTGCAACCATTAATGACCAAATATATGACTAAATAAACTACTAGATGTTAACATATTAAATACTAAGCTAAATACGACTAAGATATGAGAAATTAGCTACTAATATTCGTATATATGTGAATTTAGTCGTTTTTGTAGTCACAAATTTATGATAGGGAACGGAGGAATCGAACCACCAACCTCCTGCCTATAATTAGGCAGGCGCTCTACCGTTGAGCTAGCACCCTTTAAGAAGTTTTTAGTGCTTGACAATGATGATATTCAAACAAAGTTATGATAGATATCAATCTACAAACTACATAATTATTACTATTACAACTTACCAGTAACTAGTATTTATGAAAGTAGTCATTTACGCAGTGGAGAATTGTAAATAAGGAGCTGCGTTGGATGATTTCACAAATATCGACATTTTGATCCCTACTATGGGAAGGGTAAGGAAGCTGTTGTGTCCCCATTACACCAATCATAGCAGGCACACCTCGCTCCAAAGAAAACTGCACTTGGGCTTCATGTGAATCCCTTGGTGCAAATGACATGGTCAAAACATTTCTCTTCAAAAGTTATGCACCCCAGCTTGCCACCTAAGCATACCATAAGGATTTCAGATAAGGGCATATCCTCAAACTCCATAAATCATTGCAAAAACAAAATACAGGACTTATCACCAAACTTTGCCACCTGTGCATATATATAGTTGTCATTAATGATCTTAACCAGCTCAAGGAGGTATTTCACAATTAATATTCATCATTATCCTTTGTAAACTTGCTAGAGAAGCCAAGTTTGTTCACCTACTATCTTGTTTCTCAAAGTCCATTTGTTTTAGCTCGAAACTTGAGGTAGACTTGATTTATGTTCATAACTCACCTATTGATATAATTATGTCTACAATATTTAATATTTGTATTTTCATTTTTTATTGTAGGATATTTATTATTTAAAATGTCAAAAGCACAAGGAATAGGGAAGCTACCTTAAAATGGGAAGTTGAAGAAAGTCCCAACCCTTGGAAAGATGCATATCCAATGTTGCTCATGGATACAAATCATTTAATTGGATTCCAAGATGACCATGAGTGCCCAAATACATGTATAGAATTTTTGTTAGTGAAGACTTCCATAAGGACCATCATGACTTAGAGGTTTTTTGAAATATCAGAAAGCACATCCTTTACTTGATTGCTACCAAACCAATAATATTACCATATAATGATGTTGTCAAATCGATATTCAGAGACATTAATCTTGGAATGAGATCAGTCATAAGTGAAGGTAGGGTTTCCATAGCTTATTTACAACCCTATTCATTCAAAATAATGTTCAAGCTGAAGAAAATTCAAGTGCTATTGAACAAAACATTTCTGGATGAGTACAAATCCAAGGAATTCAATCTAGTAAAAAAATTGAAAGATTGGTGGACTGAATTTAAGGCCTTCTTAGAAAAGAATAATTGGATGTATTCACACAATACTTGAGATACCCATATCGGTTTATGAAAACCATGATGTTTATGTTATATGGCGAGGAGGGATCCTCTCATTTTAAAATAGAATGGAATCTATTGGCGCATCGTGTAGTAGACACATGGCATGATTTCAATTGGGTGAGCATCTTGTCTGTCAATCTACTGTGCTTCACTAGGGCCATTAAAAAGGTATAAGGATACAAAAACTAGAGTTTTTACATGTTATATTACATATTAGATGCAGTTTGTTCCTATAATCCTTTTCCCAAAATGGGATGAGAGTGGAAACATAGTCTTCTACCTATGCATGTATATTGTTGTGAATTGTGGTCCTCCAACTATAGGTTATATTTCTATAACATAAATTAAAGCCTTGCAAAAATTAAAAGAGAAATGAAGGGTAACCATAACAGTCATAATAAATTCCAATAAGGCCTCTTTCATATATCACACCAAGTGTATTCTTTTTTGCAATGGTTGGGACAACATTCATAACCCAAACTTTGTCGGATGTAAGTGCTGCTACAAAGCCACCAAGACCTGCATTCATGTCCATAACATTGCGATATCTACTATGGTAGGGGACTTAGACAGGGGTGTCCTTTGGCACCACTTCTATCTCTTATTGTGGTTGAAGGACTTGGGAGGGCTATTCTTCATGCTACACTTAGTGAGACTTACCATGGTTTATCTTTTGGTAATAATACAGTTTTAACTCATGTTCTCTTTGTGGATGACATTGTCATGGTTACTGATGGTTCTGAACAGTCTCTATGAGATTTTAATGCATTTCTGTAAGGCATCTGGGATGCAAATAAATGACAATAAATCTTCTTTACATTTCTCATGTATGGAAGATTCTGATGTTATTTCATTACAGAATATCTTCAGTTTCCCTGTTGTTAGAATTGAACATGGCATGAAGTACCTTGGTTTTCACCTAAAACCATGCAGATATCTTATTAGGGATTGGGATTGGCTGATTATTAAAGTTGAACAAAGGATTTAGAATTGGAGTTTCCATTGGCTATCCAAAGGAGGAAAGTTGATTTTGATTAAAGCTGTTTTAGAGGCCATTCCAGTCTACTGGATGCATTTCTAGGTACCTGTGGGTGTAATAGATAAAATCAGAAAGCTATGTTTTAGTTTTCTTTGGGCTGGTAAACAGAACTCTTCTGGTTTACCCTGGATATCATGGAAGTTTCTTGCTATGCCTAAATCTTTGGGTGGATGGGGACTTAAAGTCCCTGTTTTATTTTCCAAGGCTCTCGTAGCAAAAAATGTTTGGAATATCATTCATGGTTCGGGTTTATGGGTTAAGATAGCAATGCAGAAATATATTTACCCAATGAATATTTTGGATTGGATAAGATCTACTGTTAAAAAGAAAAAGAATATTTCTATTTGCTGGAAAGCTGTTTTATGGGATTTCGATCTCATTGGAAATTTTTTGGTCTGGAAAATTGGTACTGGCAATGCTGTTCGTATTGGTTTAGATCCATGGTCTGGCTGTAAATGGAGACATGCCCTTCCTATTCCTATGTTAGAAAGATTACATTTGACTGGTTTTCATTTTCTTTCTGATATTGGAATTATTGGTTCTGTATTGATGTCTCAAAAATGGTTATCTGCAGAATCTATTGGATTTATTGACCCTCATGAGATTGCTAATTGGAATGGATATATAGCCATTCTCAAGTCTAGCGATGTTAGACTTTCTGCTGCAGATGATTGTCTTATCTAGAATTTATCAAAATATGGTAAGAATTCTCCTAAAGAGGGTTATGCTGAGCTTATTAATAGAGAAGTGGATCCGGTCTGGTGGTGGAAGGTCTTATGGAAGATGAAGTGTCCTCTAAAAACAAAAAATTTTAGTTGGTTTCTTCTTTCTGGTAAAGCATTGACTTGGGATGTTCTTTGCTTGAGGGGTAGAGAAGGTCCTGGAAGATGTTTTTTATGCAAACAAAGCTGTGAATCCAATCTTCATATTGCAGTAGAATGTTCTTTTACTCAATCTGTTTGGTCAATTATTGAGGATCATTTGAAAATTAATAATTCATGGTATGGAGAATCCTTGTCTACTTGTCTTAAAAACTGGTGTTTGCTATCAAATGTGGCACTTATCAAATCTCTACCTATCATTGTTCTTTGGTTTATATGGATAGCAAGGAATAGATCATGTTTTGAGGATCTTGTCACAACTCCTGCACAAATTTCAAGCTATAGCTTGGGAATGATGAATATTTTTCCACAGTCCTCTTCTGTGGCCTCTATCAGATCAATTTTTGTGGAAGAAATTGATAAAACTTATGCATGGGCCTATTTTGATGGATCTACAGCTGGGGATCCAATGATTTGTGGAGCTGGTGGTATTTTGTTCATATCTGATAGTCATTATGTTTCTTTCAAAGCAGGTATAGGCCTGGGTACTAATAATTATGCAGAACTGTGTGCACTTAAGCTTCTCCTTAGGTTGACCCAAAAGCATAGTTTGGAAAAAATTCAAGTTTTTGGGGATTCCCAATTAGTTATCAATTGGGCATCGGGTAAGTACCGCTTAGTCAACCTTGAAATAGCCATCATTCTACAAGATGTTCATGTTTTAGCTGACAGTCTGGATTATGTGTCTTTCAAACACTTTTATAGGGAACGAAATTTTAAAGCAGATTCATTGGCTAAAGAAGCTGGCAGCATTCTTGAAGGATCTTGGGTTACATGTGAACAGAGAGGGGCTAAAATTGTGGAAACTTTTCAGGTTTTCTAATATGTTCTGTGAGATGTCCGATTTTCAATTTATTTGTCTTTTTTACTGATGAGGGCTTCATGCATTATGTGTTTCTGTCAGATACTTATGAATAATCTACTAGATATTTTTGGAGATTTATTATTGGGATTTTCTGGATTTCCCGAGTTTCGGTACCCTTGATATATGATGCTCTTGATGAGAATTATATGCTTCATCTTATTTCTGGTGATATCAAGCAAACATACTAGAGCAGGACATGCGGGCTGTTAGCCTCTTTGTTTCTTTGTGTTGATATGGATATGGATTCTTCTTTGGATGGCCTGGGATTGGCCAATTTTTAGCTGTTGATTATTGATCAGCTTTGATTTCTTTTTTTCTTTTAGAGACTATTTCAGCCAGCTAGTTTTGCTCTAGCTTTGTTTTGCTTATGATCACCATTCGATACACAGTTTATCTGACCTGAGCGATCAGGAATGATGAAAAAAGTCTGCTATGATCAGACTTTGCATGGCTGTTCATATAATTTTTTTTTTCTGCTGATAAGTTTTTTTGGTAACATTCTGAATGTTAATGGTTATTGCGCTCTTCCCGAGGCAGTTTAACTGATTATATTGACAACTTTTTAGTTGGT
Organism: Pseudotsuga menziesii; assembly: GCA_001517045.1. Classification (NCBI taxonomy): domain Eukaryota; kingdom Viridiplantae; phylum Streptophyta; class Pinopsida; order Pinales; family Pinaceae; genus Pseudotsuga; species Pseudotsuga menziesii. Next base: position 11,587 of record LPNX010052513.1, read on the forward strand.
TTTGTATAATGGACCTTGAGGGCCATCTGTTGAATGTGAATAAAATATTTACGAATTTTTTCTTTGGAAAAAAATATTTGTTCATTCTTTTGTATCCTTTCACATGCTTTCTCCACAACTGTGTATCAACATTATATGTCTCAGCAGTAACCCCTGATAATGAACCACTAAGAAATCTAGGAGGAACAGCATTCAAGCGCTTTGGAAACTTCTCCAAAATCCCTCCAGACACATCATTAGCATCACTGACTTTAGGAATTTGCATGGTGCATCTTTGCATTCTCTTGTGCCTGGGGGGTCAGCAGATTTTATAGACATTATCAGATAAGCATAAAATTTCAATCATCTGAGTAAAACTAGGGCACTGTCAAAGCAAACTTTTCTTGTACTGTAATGAAATATGAAGCCAATTATGCAAACATGTTTGAAATTTTTTAAGATTTAGACAGTTAAAATTAAACCTGTCTACAGCACAAGATCATATCATGCATGGCCATTAAAATGTAAAAGCAGATAGGAAAATTCAAAAATCACATAAAAATGATGAAATCAAAATGTATCTCTGACTTGTATTCAGGATATAAAGTTGATTCAGGATAAAAGTCGATAATCCCTTGAATCTTGTAGCATTCACAATTAAAATCACAAATTATAATAGGTCAACAACAATTCTATCAATTGTTACAAAGCATTTCTCCAGATTTCTACATGTCAGAAAATTATGACAAACAAACAGACCATGTACTTCAGCTTAATAGCAGTGCAAGTTTAAATTTTTCATAGTCAGCCACACTGACATTTTAGTTCAAAGGAATCCTACAACCACAATGCACTTTGTAACATATCCATTGCAATATTGATACCCAATTTAGAATTTGGCATGATATTAGTCTTCTAAAGGAAAAAAATCCAATAGAAGAATACTTACAAGGATAGGTGTTAAATGCTCGTTTAATAGAATAACAAATGTAGCCAATACCTGGAATCTAAAAGCACATTCTAGGAAGGACAAAAATAGGTTTTAACTGTCAAACCCCAAGAATGTATTGAAGCCTAGATTTAAACCTAAGAATACCTACAACACTGAGCTTATGGTCCTGCTTAAGCACAAAAGTTCTTTTCCAGAGATAGCTAACTAGTAGCTAATGCACTCTTAGCTAATGCGTGGATAATGGGCAGTTTCTAACAGACAACTCATTTAACTAGAAGAAAGAAAAAACAAGTAACTGATAACTTATTTGTGACACTTAACTTGTGACCTATTGGTGTTCACCAGCCACAAGTTAAGTGGTTGTGCTAGTACACTAAGCAAATCAATGCAGTGATTTGTTTTTTATTAAATACAAAATTTCAATGCTTTGCCAATGCAAAGCATAAATGAATATCATGACCCTGATTATCGTGATATCATCATTTAAACTTAATATAAATATGCAATCCTTCACATCTGCACACAGAGACAACTAACCAATCCAGATGAAGACACATTCTTGTAGAATCCCACAACTAGTGTCCCATCTCTTGTTTACCATCCTCCCTAATTTCTAGCTTCTTATGCTTGTTTACTCTCTCCTAGATTTGAATTATTTCTACTGTTTGATAAGGAGAGACCCCCTTTAATCCTATCTCCTCTTAAAAGTTACTAAAAAGAGACAGAGTGACCCTCATTTTTTTGGTAGTGTTCAGTATTCCAACATAATATCCTGAGAACAAAGAACATCATAGGCCATCACCAGTCATCGGTGGATTTCTTCTAAAACTTTGTCAGTGAGTAAATTGTTCTTCTCCTGATCTGGGAGGAAAGGCTATGATAGTCATTTTGAAAGAGTATAGGATGACTCCGTTACTGTCAGAGTTTAGACCCTTTGTCCCCATATGGAAACTGAACCAATTGCTCTTTAACAAGTTAGTTACTAGGAGGAACTCTTCTTAGATTCCTAGTTTCTCTCTTTCTATCTAGACACAACTTGAAACCTCAGAGTAGTGCACTAAATTCAGCAAATTTATTTGATGTTTTCCCAAGGGACAGACAATAGGTTATTATAGAATAACTGGTCCTATAAATAGTTCCTCCTCCCAAATTCCCAGTAGTATATTTAGAAGCCCCATTGTACAAGAGAGATCATTTTTCTAGGAAGTTATCCTGTGATTTTTCCTTCTTCATTGATCTGGAGATTTTCATTCCATATTTGGCAGAGAATATGAAGTCAGTGTGGTCTTAAAACTATAGATAATGCTGCAACCATTGCTACTCTCTGAGAAGACTGATTGGAGGGAGAGATAGACGCCTTTGTAGCTCTTGGTGGAACTTTACTCCCACTGCTTGAATCGAAAGCACTTGACAAGGCAGCTAATGCTAAAGCCCTTTGAGTTGGGCCACTTTAGTTTGAACCATTGGAGATATTAGGACTTTGTGTTGGACTCTCAGACAAGCCAGCACTAGTTGCTGAGACTTGCTTTTTTAGGCTCTGTAATGCAATGGAAGATGGCATTACTTAAAGAAGCATAATCAGAAAAACTGCATAAGAATATCTTTCATATGAATAGAATTCAGACCTCTATAGCCTATATAGGTATCCCCTAGAGAGTAGAAAGCTTCTTTTGAAATGAGTTTCCCTGTATCTGCATTTTGCTTAAAACAATGTTAGGTGAACTGAAAAACTACTTTCAAAATACAGTTATTGCAAATATTCTAATAAGAGCTGCTACAAATAACATCTACAAACACTAAAAGATAGAAACTCCTGAAAGGCATTACTCGCATGCCTTCTTTGTTGAGTAATTCAAGTAATAGCAATTTGAAACCACAATTTGTCTCTACTACATTTTTCAGGTAAGGTGAAGGCTTGGATGATAAGGGTTATTTAGTATTTACTGACCCAATAAATATAGAAAGCAGTTCAAACAATCAGTCATTGCTATTCCCTTAAAGCAATGTGGTTATCCATGCCCAAATAATCATATTCCAATAACTTGACAAGCATCCCAAAACAAATATTGGGAAAAAATCAGCGAAAACGGTTTTTTGAATAAAGAATGAGAAAACTCAACAACAAAAAATTGTTTTGTAGTCACCAACTAATCATCAAATCTAATAACAATCTCTTTGATATAACAATCAATTTTAGATTTATAAGAAAAATGAACGTATAAATTGCTCCAAGCCTTAATTTCAGGTTCAATTGATGATGATGATGATTGTTGATGTCCACTAAGACCAACTTTCATCTATCAAACCTTAAGAAAAAATGATAAGAAATTACTTGGGTTGCTTTAGAATTTTATTTCTATGCTTGACATATCAAAAACACAAAATGAAAATCACAGAACTTACAGCAGCTTTGGCTGAATCCCAAGAAAAAAGCTTTGTAAAGAAAGAAGGTTCATTCCCCTCTGTAACTTTGTAAAGTGGTATATTTGGCAATAAACCTTCTAACAGTGCTGCTCATTCCATGTACCTCTGAAATATGTAATACTATTCGTAAGCCACATGAATAGTCTAAAAGGAACAGCTTACAACATGCACTGTTAGTTGAAACTAACATTATGACCTGGCCAATTTCAAGAGCTAGCCGCTTTTGTTTGGCATCTACATGTTGACCAACCCAAACAAAGATCTCAGAGTGTGTATCAAGCACCATGATATCCTCTGTTAACAAGTCATCTTGACTGAAATTGAAGACTTCAGTAACCTGACAATAAGAGAAACATATTCGAAAGCAAGAAACACAATATGAGAGAAAACCATGGAAAAGATGCATTGCAAATAGAAATATCTCTTTCAACAAGGTTTCAAAAGATGCATTGGAAATAGAAATATCTTTTTGAAAACAAAGAAGAGTGGGATTCTAGTTACCGTTCTCTGTGTAGACAATATCATTTTTTGTTGTAATGATGATAAGTTAAGTCATGAGTTTTCTAACTTAATGGCACTAGAATTCGAGATGTCTATATATGGTGATGAAAAATGTCATCTACAGAAACCCTAGGGATATAAGTAGAGGATGATATATATATATATATATATGGTGATGAAAACTGTCATCTACAGAAACCCTAGGGATAAAAGCATAGGATGTTCAACTAGTGGACTATAGCGAGGGTCCCTTGGAGAAAAAAAAGGTGTTTCAATATAGGGTGTCTAATTGCTCTAGGAAGGTCCTTGTTCATGAGCCAAGGGTTTATTCCCCTCTTCGTCAGAGGGTTATTTTAATATTTTGCACAAAACAAAATTTTGGATAATAGATACAAAGTGACTCCCCACGTCAGATCTGCATAGAAACACTGAGAATTTTGGAGTGGGAGTCACTCCAGAGGTAGATTTTTGCATTGAATCAATTCAAATGCTGAATCCTGATTGATGCATCCATGACCAACACTGAAGACTATAATGGGGAAATAGCAATTCCATGACAAATGATGGTCTACTATTTGTTAATGGCACACTTAAGGGACTCAAAACTCTAGTTAGGCCAGAAAGAGTTTTTTATCCACTAGCCTTCATTCCTACATTAAGTATGCTCAGACTCTTTTAGGGACCTACTCACCGAGGAGAGATTCGCCTTGCCATACCCTCCATTAATCCTACCCATCCCTTTAATATTGAGATTCCAGGAGAAGAGTGACTCGCAAGTATATTTACTTTGACCAGCTTGGGGGAAACCTATACTTTCTCCTTACAACCCGTGCAAAGTCACAGTATTATTCACCATTTTTTTTAGGTTGTGGACTATCCAAACCCTTTACCTTCCACTGGCGACAAGAGGCAAAGATGTTTTGCAAAATTTTACAGTACTAAAAATTTACTCACTAAAAATAATTTACTCCTAAAATTTACTCACTAAAAATTTAATTTTCCAAAATCATGATGAATGGAAACTCTCTGGTGAGGGGCCGGATAGGGTTTTTATCCAACATTCACTAAAAATTTATCAATTCACAGTACTTACCATGGATTTTGTAAGCAAAGAAGGTGATGTTGACGTCAGAGGTGCAGAATTCGTGGCTAGCCTCTTCAAAAGTCTCCAGGTTCTCTCCAATGCTGCTTTATCCATGGCAGCTATGGCAATTAAATAGAGAAAATATCGATCCCAAACTCCTCAATGGGTATGACCAATATCCATATCCAAAACCCACCAAGCCCTCCAATGTTTGGCACGAACCCTCCAATGTTTGGCGCGAACAGTTAGGCTATTTGACAAGAAGCAGCAGGTTGAGCAGCAATCTAAATTGTCGGAATTGAAGGATGGTAAGGAAAATCGGAATGTCGTTGCTGCTGTAGAGGTTGGGTCAAGACTGTTCGACCATGACAATAAAACTTTTGTGTGTTTTCATATATATATTTTTTATTTTTATTATTTAATTTGGATAATGGTTTTTTTTCCGTTTTTTTAGGTATATATATATATATGTATATATATATATATATATATATATATATATTTCATAAATTATGTTTATAGTGGTTTGGTTTGTTTTATTTTTTTATTTGTTTATATAAGTTATATAGATTTGTTTTTTTTTAATTATTTTATTATATAAAAAAAAATTGTTTTTTTATATTTTTTGTTTTACTGTGTGGACTAGGTTAAACAAACAATGAATCAGGTTAGTAATATCTGGTAGAGAGGTGGGATGTGGGACTAGGTAAATACTATGGGGCAAGTAGTAATCCTATGTGTATGGTAGGCTTGTTGTAATGGTTGGTCTTCTAGTAGTATGGTATACTGGGTAAAGCCAATTGGTATGGGGTAGACTGCCCAGCCAATTATTATAATCTACTAGCCCATTCCTAGTTGGGTGTAAGCCACGCATATCAAATATATATTCTAATTCTATTTAATTGGAGGTTTCTTTAACTCCTGCCATGTAATATTGTACCGTACTGCCCCAATGAGTTCCCTCAACATCTGTACTCCCCGGCCTCTAGTTGTACTCCCCAATTCCTCTAGTTTAATGGTTCACTCCAAGCAATCAATCTACTAGCACCATCTTGGTAAAGAGACTGGATATTCCTCGTAGAATAACTTCCTTTCTACCATGAACAAATTGGCTCTTGGCTACACTACTTTCTGAATCTACCCGTCAAGGAATGTCATTTGAAAGCGAAACCAGGAAACTAGGAAAAATGGGACCTATATTAACTAACTGGTTATCTCCTTCTCAAAGAAAGTAATATATAATAAAAGAGGTCGAACAATAAAAAATGGTAAAGAAAGTTACTATTATAAATAATATGTATAAAAGCAAATTCCCCATTTGAAATAAGCAGCCAGAGATAAAACTGATCATGGCACCAAGGTTTGTATCAACTCTGTGATTGTAGAAGGAGCAAGTTGACATAAGTCGACTTGGACGAAGACCGACTTAGTCAGCCGACCAAGTCGATGGGCCGACTAAGCCAGTCGGCCGACTAAACTAAAATATTAGTTGACTTAACTAACAGTCGTGTCGGTTCACCGAACCGACAGGTAGTTATTTTTTGTAACTGTTTGTAACTGGTATATATTAGGCTGTTGAGCCAAGCAAGAACTCAATTCAGTTTTGTGCCTTGTATGAACTCACTACATTAATATAATCTGTTTTCCTATCTGTTCTTGTCTCTTGTCTCTTATTTATGGTTATGTTTTAGTATGTATTATTGGTAACCTTATGTGATCTGTGAGATTACAACATTGGTTCCATTGTCGGGACCATCCGGACTCCGCATTACCCTAAGGGATGCAAGTTCCTTGGACGACACAAAGGTCGGCCAACTCCTGAAAACAGTGGCCAAAGAGTCCAAGAAAAGGACAGATCGGAGAACTAAAGAGCTGATCGCCAAAAATGCAGAAGAAGTCAAGTTTCTCGGCCGATGCAGAGCTCTAGTCTAGACCGTGATACCAGGCCATATCGACGTCGACACAGATTGACCACTTGAGAGAGAATATCAGCTCTTCGAGACAATGGTATCGACCATCCAGACCCGACTGCATGAGACTAGAGAAGGACAAAAGGAGGAGACTATTCGACTGCTCCTGGCCCAACACACTGTATTTTCGGAAGCTTACAAAGTTCTCCAGGATTATATGGAAGAATCAGTGGTCACTGAGGAAGTATTACGAGACTGGCCTAATCACTATGGGCAAGTCTATCAGCAGACCAGGCAGGAAAGGCAGGGCATTCAAGCTATGGAGAGTTGGAAATCGACAGAGGCAGAACTAAGGCATACTATTGAAGAAAAAATTGTGATGGAGACTAACAAACTGCAGAAGCTAGAATGAGAGGCACATCAGTGGGTTCAACAGGCCCTTCCCAATTTAGAGCGAGTCGACATCATCTGTCCTCAGATGAAACGACTCATCACTGCTGTAGAAGAACAAAACCAACTGTTGGGTCCCAACATGGAAAACATAGCATAAATGACCATGTCCAAAAAGATGTCGATCCTTTCAAGTCTTACCACCTTAATGATCGATATCCAGAAGGCATTACAGAGTTGGACCGACTTTCAGCATCATCTGGCCATCACAGCTCCAGCTATCCTCGAAGTCTGTGTCCAAAGGAGACCGACCATCCGGCTGCACAGCCCCCAGCATGAGCAAGTCTGACTGCATCCACAAGAGTTCATTTTTTTGTACCTCCCTGTTTCTTCGGGACGAAGAAATGTTTTTTTCGTGGGAGAGATGTAGAAGGAGCAAGTCAACATAAGTCGACTTGGATGAAGACCGACTTAGTCAACCAACTAATTCGATGGGCCGACTAAGTCGGTCGGCCGACTAAACTAAAAGATTAGTCGAATTAACTAACAGTCGTGTTGGTTCACCGAACCGACAGGTAGTTATTTTTTGTAACTGTTTGTAACTGGTATATATTAGGCTGTTTAGCCAAGCAAGAACTCAGTTCAGTTCTGTGCCTTGTATGAACTCATTACATTAATATAATCTATTTTCCTATCTGTTCTTGTCTCTTGTCTCTTATTTATGGTTATGTTTTAGTATGTATTATTGGTAACCTTATGTGATCTGTGAGATTACAACATTGGTTCCGTTGCTGGGACCATCCGGCCTCCGCATTACCCTAAGGGATGAAATTTCCTTGGACAACACAGAGGTTGGCCAACTCCTAAAAAATGTGGCCAAAGAGTCCAAGAAAAGGACATATCGGAGAACTAAAGAGCTGATTGCCAAAAATGCAGAAGAAGTCGAGTTTCTCGGCCGATGCAGAGCTCTAGTCCAGACCGTGATACCCGGACATATCGACATCGACACAGATCGACCACTTGAGAGAGCATATCAGCTCTTCGAGACAATGGTATCGACCGTCCAGACCCGACTGCACGAGACTAAAGAAGGACAAAAGGAGGAGACTGTTCGACTTCTCCTAGCCCAACACACTGCATTTTCGGAAGCTTACAAAGTTGTCCAGGATCATATGGAAGAATCAGTGGTCACCGAGGAATTATTACAAGACTGGCCTAATCACTACGAGCAAGTCTATCAGTAGACCAGGCAGGAAAGGCAGGGCATTCAGGATCTGGAGAGTCGGAAATCGACAGAGACAGAACTAAGGCAAACTATTGAAGAACAAATTGTGATGGAGACTAACAAACTGCAGAAGCTAGAACGAGAGGCACATCAGTGGGTTCAACAGGCCCTTCCCAATTTAGAGCGAGTCGACATCATCTATCCTCAGATGAAATGACTCATCACTACTACAGAAGAACAAAACCAACTGTTGGGTCCCAACATGGAAAATGTAGCAGAAATGACCATGTCCGAAAATATGTCGATCCTTTCAAGTCTTACCACCTTAACGATCGATATCCAGAAGTCATTACAGAGTTGGACCGACTTTCAGCATCATCTAGCCATCACAGCTCCAGCTATCGTCGAACTCTGTGTCCAAAGGAGACCGACCATCCGGCTGCACAGCCCCCAGCATGAGCAAGTCTGACTGCATCCACAAGAGTTCATTTTTTTGTACCTCCCTGTTTCTTCGGGACAAAGAAATGTTTTGTTCATGGGGGAGATGTAGAAGGAGCAATTCTACATAAGTCGACTTGGATGAAGACCGACTTAGTCAGCCGACTAAGTCGATGGGCCAACTAAGTCGGTCGGCCGACTAAACTAAAATATTAGTCGACTTAACTAACAGTCGTGTCAGTTCACCGAACCGATAGGTAGTTATTTTTTGTAACTATTTGTAACTGGTATATATTAGGCTGTTCAGCCAAGCAAGAACTCAGTTCAGTTCTATGCCTTGTATGAACTCACTACATTAATATAATATGTTTTCCTATCTGTTCTTGTCTCTTGTCTCTTATTTATGGTTATGTTTTAGTATGTATTATTGGTAACCTTATGTGATATGTGAGATTACAACAGTGATCAACTGCATGGAGTAGCATAATGAGAATCGGCATCGACTGATATTTATGCATACTTAGATTGATTAACAGCATCACCACCTGATCACATCGACTTATACATGAAGTACAAACATCGAGTGTATCAACTATTGGGATAGACAAACACTTGTGAGAACTGTTGAAAAATGGATGTAGGTTTCTGGATATAACACAAATCATAAATGACACCCTCTGACATTATGCAATATACACGCACCATATCCATATTACTTGCAATTAAAATTGGGTTTAGAAACCACTTTTATTAAAGTTCAAATTCTAGAAAAATTAAGAAAAAATTAACAGCGACTTATAGAAATAGCTAAACATAAAAAATACGTCATTAATTTTTTACCAAAATTAAAAAATCACTTCCTCTCACATATGGCAAATTAGTATGCATTTATGAGGTACTCACACCTCTCACACTTGGCAAATTAGTACTAGCTCTTTCTTTGACAATTGGGTTTATATGCTCCAAAGCACTACAGACCTCTCTTCTCCCAAAGTTGTAATGTTGCTTGCCAAGGTTACTCTAGATCTTTTACTAAGGATAAATGATGCAGGGGAATCACTCTTAAATTGCAACATGGCCATTCGAAAATTAAGATTCTAAATTTTACAAAAGGGAGTGGGTTTCCCTTAATTGAATATTCTCCATATGTTTAGGTTAGTGGTAATCAATTTAGTGAACTAGTTCTGGAAAGAATAGAGTTAGCTTTGCTGTCAATGGAAGAGTTAAGTTAGAAATAGGATAGAATGCAGTTGAATTCATTTAGGATATCTTGTGAAGCTGTCAGATTCTTAGCATAAATTTAGGAATTAACTTTCTAATTCTATATTTAGTTTCCTTCTCCTTTTGTATATATTCTGAATTAGTCTGTTAAAAGGTTGGATTCTTCGAGTAATGGAAGGCTTATTTCCGTATGAGATTGTTGTAATCCACAAAGTTAATCAATGAGTCTTACAATTCCTGGGGGCTGCTCATGAATCTTACAAATATAACAATATTAAGAAGATTATGCAGTTTTAGTATTTGGGAAAGCATTATACTTTACTACAAAAAAAGAGGTGCAACAACAGGTAAAGACTTGCACAACTCCTCTAGTAAGTGTTTCTGGAAGGGGTCCCGTAGGGAAAGTAAAGAGTCTAGGTCCCTCCCTTGAACCTTGAAGAAAGGAAATTCTTAGATATTATAACCTTTAGTCTGAAATCCTGTACACAACCATTTTGGTCTACCAACCCTTGAATTGCTAGTTCCTGAGTTTTATCTGTAAACATAGAAATATTATTATGAACCTGAACAGGTCTGACCTATTTTTGGGGCTACAACTTGTGAAAATCACAGGATATCCAATAATATATTTGATCCATATGGCCTATTATAGTGCATCTGCAGGTGTAGCATTCCTCTGTTACTATAAGGGAATTATGATCTAGCCATTTCATCTCCACCACATCCACAACAAAGAAAAAAAACATGAATAGAAAAAAAACACAATAGATAATCAAGAAAAACACAGAACAAACCTGAAGGTCTAAACATTGATGCCATTCTGAAGGTAGTGGAGACCCAACGTGAAGCTCAATACCAATATTTGTTATTTTCAATTTCTATCCACCGACACCAATCTCATCACCATGTTTAGAATTGCTTGAATTCCAATTCCATTTACTCTTCTTAGATTTTTCTTCAAGCATCTTCTTAGATTCAGACAAATTACTTGTAAATCTAGTCCTCTTATCCTAAGTATTCAACACAGTAGGTCCGCGTCAGAATTGAATTGATCCCTATACAGGTACCTGAAGGATAAAGAAAGAAAACAATTCTTTAGGAGCCCAATCCTTTTCAACAAACAATCATAACTCAGTGACTGTAACTTGGTGAGACCTCTGCCCCAATCAATTATCATGACCTTTGATTCGCTAAAAATATAAAGCTAGAGAATTTTTTTTTTTTGCGAACCATCACTACTACATTTTGATGCAAAATGCGACAGTTACTTCCGACGGCGCGTGGATTTTTTCTTTTCAGCCTACCTGCAAAAATCACAAAGTTCAATTTTTTTTTAAAATTATGGTCATACGCATCGCTTAAGCGACGGCTAGGCTCATAAGCGTCGCTTAAGCGACGGCTAGCCTAGCAAGCATCGCTTAAGCGACGGCGCATGATCAATTGCAAGTGCTAGTTGGTCCCATAGTATTGTAAAATGATGTTTCATGCCAATCCTAATTGGAATGCAATATGTATAAATTTGGTTCTAATAGTTTCTATTCTATAGTTGGTGAAAGTGTTATTCTTTTCTATGGTTTCAACTTTCTTGGCTCATTGTTGTTTTCTCCTATAAACCCGTGAGGGAACCGACAAAGTTATGACATATTATATGTTTAAAAAAATCAATTGGTTAAACTTTATGTAAACTTTATATTAGTATGGAAATTATCATTTGTGTCACTAATGTATTTTCTTTGTGTGTACCAAAAGTCAATCTCACTCAATCATTAGGAGATATGTATAAATAATGAAAAAGATAAGAATACAAACCTTTATGCATGCATACTAACTAATATACCATCCTAACCTTTATGCATGCATACTAACTAACATACCATTCAAAATATGAATTTAAATGACAATTGGGCGAGGGAGAGAGAGTGAGCAAATGCTTTATTAATCCAATGGAAATGAGATAAACTAACTAATATCACCTAAGGAATGGCTTGTAAATGTGGTCTCCATATTTATCCATAAGAATGTTGTTT
>LPNX010052513.1:28883-181261 GCA_001517045.1 Pseudotsuga menziesii
TAAACTCTTACCTTTCTCTACAGGTCACAGTGGAGGAGGCAAGGGACCAGTGTAAAATTCCTTTGATGTGTGAAGCACTCGATAAGTTTGAGGGTTATATTCTTCGAAGTAGAGATGTCTCAAATTCCTCATCTGAATTTACCTCGGATTCTTTGTCGCAGTTCTCAGATGAACATTCACAGCAGTGTATAGAAAATTCAGAGTGTGAGGAAATGGATTCTAGATGTGTAGATGCCTTAAAGTACCCAGGTTTGTGTATGAGCCCTTTTTATGTCCTTTTTTGACAGTCAAATGAGGCTGTTTGGGCTCAGATTTGACAAAAATGTGCCCAGAACTGCTTAGATACTTCAGAGCATCATCAAATTGGCATCAAAATGGTGTCACCCCCTCTTCAAGAGTGATTAAAATCACACGTGGGCACCCATACAAAATAGGGGGTAACGCAGGGTGGTTTGCTTGTGCTCCTATTTCTGTGAATAGGTTCGAATATGAATGATCTGTCGAATGGTCCATGTGTCAAGTTTTACAGGTAAGGATTTAAAGTAAATACTTGGCTTCTTATCTATGAGGCATTGATTTTTTTGTTAAGGTCTTTTACAGTGCTTAGGTTGTTGTGGAAAAAATCATGTTTTGTTATCCATGTTGATGGTAATCTAGATGATATTTGTTAATCTGTGATGCAGATAAAATGTATACAGCAAAATGCAGGCAATGTTTTGATATCTAAGGGGTTGATCCAAATGTTTGGTTCTTTGTATGCTTGGATAATTGAAGAATACTTTGATGAAAATAAATATGTGGGGTTTACTTTGTGACAGTTGTTTGTAGGACTGAGGAGGTCAAACATAGCTTAAGCATCTTATTGAAGACAAAATAAGTGATATGGCAGACCAAGAAGCCAAGGGATATGAGTTCGAGAAAAAGGCTGACAAGAAGATGCAAGGATGGTCAATTTTTGGTTCTAAATATGATGATGCTGCAGAGTTATATGAGAAGGCTGGCAATTCCTACAAGCTTGCAAAATCTTGTAAGTTGCACTTTCGTTTGAGGTTTGCTGAAGAAATTACATGATATCAAGTAAGCGTCAAGAACGACTTTTTATTCTGACTATGTCTGTTACATAGTAACCTGGAATGATGAAGTTCTATTGCTAGTTCTGTATCCTAGTCAGGAAAAATAATTAGAAGCAGAAATGGATGACTGTTTAAAGTCATTGATGCGGTGTTGGTATAATTTTAAAATTAGTTGAAGGTCATTATTTCAAGATCCGGATGGGCTGCGATCACAACTCAAACACAAGAACATAGTTAATAACTTTTATGGACTTTCTCATATTTTTCTCATAACAAGCAAATACGGGAGCACTTAGGAAACACCCACACAATTTCGAGATATTTTTTTTTTTTAAATATTACCTTCCGTCGCTTAAGCGACACCTATAACTATCGCTTATTCGACACTTCTTTCCTTTTACCGTCACATCTCCGATGCCTTTAGTTGATAGATGTCGCTTATCCGACGGTTGTTGGTGTCGCATTTCCGACGCCTTTAGTTGATAGATGTCGCTTATCCGACGGTTGTTGGTGTCGCATTTCCGACGCCTTTAGTTGATAGATGTCGCTTATCCGACGCTTGTAGGTGTCGCATTTTCGATGCCTGTGGGTCTAAAAGTTTTAAAAAATTTCTGTCATTGTCGCTTAATAAGTGTCGGATAACCGATGATGTAAATTCAAGCGACGGTTAACTAAGTGTCGCTTAAGCGACGGTTGCTTAAGTGTCGCTTAACCGATGACAAGTTTTCGACGCTTCAAAAAAAACCAAAGTGTCGTACATGCGACGGGGAAGTGTCGAAAATCCGACATGACGGCCGTCGGATTTTTGGTCAAAATCTAGTAGTGCATAAAAGCCCCCATAAGGCTATAAGTTCATGCAATTGCTTTGTTGGATCTCTGAAGATCGAGGTGCATGGCACTAATATTACTAATAGAAGGTAGACAACTTACAAAAATTACACTTCATTGCCAAATTTGCAATTTTCCATGACACAATTAAAAATGACTAACATAAATAACTAATTCATATTCTTCTAGCTAGTCATTTTTTATGTCGTGACTAAATTAGTCATTTATTTTAGTCATTTTTAACTCTGTCACTTATTATCTAGTCATATTTGTTAACTAGTGACTAAATTAGTCGTTAATTTTAGTCGTTTATAGTTGAGTCAATCAAAATTGCTCATATTTAGTAGTAAATCACTTGAAAAACCTGTGGTGACTAGAATTTTTAGTCACCTAGTAGCTAATTCCTCATTTTGTACTAGTGTTAGCTGGGGTCATGGATTGTTTCTCTCTCAAGAGTTTTAACCACGTGAAAAACATTTGTGTATTGATATTTGATTCATTTGTGTGAAGTGGTTGCTCCAAGTGTTTGGTCTTTTTGGAGTACCTTGTGTACCCGAACATGGTATTAGAGCGTTTATGAAAAGCCGCTTTCGGTTTTGATCAAGATCTGGAACTGGTGTTGCCGAAAATTTGAAAGGGTTTTTGGTTCTAGAGTTTATGTACATTTGTGGCCCATGGGAGATGTTCCATTGTGTCCAAAGCATCTTTTCCATTGGGAAATAGTTTTCATTTCACCAAAAATCATTTTTGTTTGATCCAGAAACACCAATTTCGACAAATCTGAAGGTATAATGTTATAGTGACGGATTTATTTAATTTTTTTTTAAATCTCTCATATTTTATCAGTTTTATTATTAGATCTTTATTGTGTTAGTCTCGGATAGTTTCCTTCCTCGGCTACGTATGATATTTGTCTTGCACCTTGTGCGATCGTGGCGAATCAGAAACAGAAAGGGAAAGTTTTTTTCTTGTCTTCTCGGCTACATATACTCTTTATCGTGCACCTTGTGCGATGACGAGAAATCAGAAACAACGAGAAAACTTGAAAATGTAAAATTTTTGGGTAAGGTAACCAAGATCTAACCCCATTGTGTGGAAATTTTTTGTTTGTTTTTGTTTTTCATTTTTTTTGTGATTTGCAACAAAAAAGGCAAGCACGGAGAACAAGAGAGAAGAGTAAAAAAAAATACCCTTCCTCTTTCCATTCTTTTACGTACCTTTTAAACTTAGCTCGCTTGGTCCAAAGTTGAATTATTCATTAATAAGTCTTGAGTTCAAGTCTTATTAAGCTACTTTTTAGAGTATGCAATTTTTATTTTCAATTTACTTTATTGTAAAAGTGCATCTTACTTAAATAAAATAAAATAAAAAGTGAGTCACTTAAGTCTTTTAATTTATTGCCGCACTATTTAAAGTAACATTATTGTAAAAGTGAACATCATTTATTCTACAAAAGTGATTCACTTAAAAGCAAATTTATCATAAATTGATTGTCAAAGATTGATCTTGGGAATAGGGGGGTTCTTTTTTTTACTTGGTCAAGTTAGTATCTGTCACGTCACTATTGGGGACATCTTCAACATTTTCTTTCATCAAGCATAACTTGATCATCCAGAATTAGTTTTTAGTGCTGTTTTTTTTCGAACCACCTATTTTTTCGAGATCTTTGCATCCAGACAGTTAGTTTCTATTCTTTCAACTATTATTTTATAGTATGTCTTCCCCTTGTGATATTATACTTACAAGTTCTAACTATTTCTCATGGAAATTTCGTATGGAGGATGTTCTGCGAAGTATGAGACTTTTCAGGATAACCTCAAGAAAATAAATAGAACACACTGATGATGATAAGAAAATTAAATAGGAAAATATATGTGATGAAGCTCATGGATTGATTGGGATGTCAGTCTCTACTGATTTGCGATTCCACATATCTGGAATTGATGAACCTGATAAATCTTGGGAAAAGTTGGAATTTGTGTTTGGTAAACACAATGAAATTTGGGGTCATCAACTTGAGAATGAGTTGATTTTCTTGAATCCAAATGATTTTTCATGCATTCAAGACTATTTATCTAAATATAAAGCTCTAGACTCTTATGTGAAGAATGCAAGATTAAAAAAGAAGGCAAACAATGTATATATCATATTCTTTCCAAACTTGGACCTGGATATTCTGTTTTTGTATCTACATTCTACTCCCTGAAAGAATCCTTGACTGCAGCTAGCTATCAAGAGCCTATTATTGAATTCTTTTGTGATTTCTTAGTTAGAGAGCAAGATAAGCTCATTCATCTTGGAATAATTAACAATGCAGATACATCTAGAAAATCCTTATTGTCGCAATAGAAAGAAAAGTCCAAGCCTCCCAAGAAATAGAATTTTCAAAATAATAATCCAAACAACAAGGGTCCCAAACCCTCTCATTCAACTCCTTCTTTAAAAAATGACAAAGGATCCAAGCCAAAAGGAATGAAGACTGAGCGTCATTGCAATTTTTGTGGGAAAGATAATCATGATGAATCTAAGTGTTTCAAGAAGATGGCAGCCTTGGAAGCAGCAATGAAGAAGCACCACATAAGCCTAGATTCATCTTCAGAATCTACCTCTCATGGACATGCACTTTGTGCTTCCGGTTACTCTTATACTGCATTTTCTTCTTCTACTTCAATTGAATCGCTCATTGATTCTGGAGAATATTATCATATGGCTAAGGATCAAGCCATGTTTTCTACTATGCATGAATGTAACACCAAAAAAATATTTGTTGGTGATGATAGATCTCTAAGTGTTGTGGGATTTGGAACAGTTCCAGTAGAAAATGGTCATTTCAGTGATGTACTATTTGTTCCAAAAATTTCCTGCAATTTGTTATCAGTCTATCAAATTACCCATTCAGGTGAAGGTAAAACTGTGACATTTACCCCTCACCAAGTTGTAATCAAGGATTTTAAAAATCCTCAAAATGTACTTGCTACTGGAACTGTTGATGATATTACTAGGTTATACAAATTTAACAACTTTAGGTCATCACCTTTTCCTTCAGTTTTTGTTGCTCATAGTGATAACTTGAGAAAACTTTGGCATGAGCAATTTGGTCACTTAAATTATCACTCATTGCAACAACTATGTAAAGACAACATGGTGACTGGTCTTTTGATGGTATCTTGCAAGGATGGTGTTTGTTCCGGTTGTGTACTCGAAAACATCATCGAGACAGTTTTGAAAAATGTGCCACTTGGCACTCCTCGGGTCCCTTGGAGCTTGTGTATAGTGACTCTTGTGGCCCTCTATTATAGTGGATTTCACCACTCCAGGTGAATCACACTTTGTATGGCTTTCCCTTGTCCTGCTGCAGACTCACTAGACCCTATGACCACTTTTTTTCCTTTGATGTTTCCTTGATCATCCCTAAAAACATATGAAAAATGATATACGCGGCTTTTAACCCTATAAGCGCATACATACATGGATTTGACCAATATAACCACGTACATCGGGATGTGTGCATAATCCAAATTCTTTTGGAGTTTTCCTTGACATGGATCCAACTCATTTGACTCATGGCCTTCCATATGCCTTGAGATCGCTCAGATTCGACCTTTCCTTACCCCTTTGAAAAGCTATATAAGGAACCCCTTGGTACATTGAAGAAAATAAGAGAGAATTGAGAGAAAAGAAACTATAGTCCATTGCTGCTGGAACTTATGCTTGATTCTGCATCCCTTTGTCCCTTGGAGCACTTTTGTGTTCTTCCCAAGCTTGCCTTTTGCTTGTGAGCTTGCTATCGAGAGATGGAAGATTGAAGTGGTGGAGGCCAAGTGGGGGATTCAGTTTCTCCAATTCGCAGACGTGCCGTCAGAGGTTGTATCTTGTAATATCTTATTTATATTAATAAGAACTATCTTTTCCTGTCCAATGATGTGTATTTGAATGAATATTTTATCCATGGGATTATGTCAAATGCTTTTACATTATTGATTATATATGCTAGAATAGATCTAACACCATGATATATAGAATGCTTGTATTGTTTACTTGTTGTTGAGGAAGTAATATATCAATTCAAGCTGAAGATTGGAAAGCTCAACGGGGATCTACTTCAACCATCTGGAATAAGGTACGAGGTCTGATCCTTTAGTGTTAGACATTTTAATTTCTATTGCATATTGGAAAAGATTGATTTCTGGATTCAAGCTGTCTGTTGTGGTACCCCAAGCCATAGGAATTTCTATCCATAACATCCTCTTCCATCTACTTCCTTTTCTGGTTTCAAATATGCTCAAAACCAAAAGGTAAACTAAGCTCACAAACCTGCTCCTACCAAACATGATATCCAGAGGTTGGTAGGTTTCCCCCATTTCATAAAAGCTAGTGACTTAGATCCATTATGATATCCATAGACTAGATCCATGCCCTCCATTTTACCTATGATGGGAAGAAGCTAACTATAAGAAGGGGAAGGAACCATAAGAACATGCAGCACATTCAGGGCAGTCTGATTACTAGGAGTCACTACAACAAAAACTGGATTTAGCGTTAGATTTAGCGCCGAATTTTAGTGTAATTTTTTCCCAATTTTGGTAAACAATCTGGCGCTAAACCTGGAGCTATTGTACAATTTCATAAAACGCCGTCCATTGCATCTTTTTTCCCATCCTTTTTAACATCCATTTTTGTCTCCATTTTTGCGCCCAATTTTTTGCATCTTTTGTTACGCCCTTATTTGAGCCCAATTTTGCATCTTTTTTTGTGTCCTTTGTTACATCCTTGTTTGCACCTAGTTTGACGCTTAGTTTTTCATCCAATGTTGCGTCTTATTTTGCTCCTATTTTTTCATCGAGCCTTGCACCATGTTTTGCATCAAATTATGTGTCCAATTTTGCATCTAGCATTATATCTAGCTTTGCATCCAATTTTGGGCCCAATATTGCGTCTTGTTTTGCATCCAATTTTACTTATAATGTTGCATCCCATTTTGCATCTAATTTGCATCTTGTTTTACATCTTTTTTTGTATCCATGTTTGTGCCTGATGTTTCATCTCATTTTATGCCGTATTTTGCATCTAGGTTTGCACCTAGTGTTGCATCCTAGTTGATGTCTTTTTTTGCATCTATGTTTGAGTCCAATGTTGCACCCAGTGTTGCACCTAGTGTTGTGACTGGTTTTGCAACCATATTTGTATCTAATATTGCATCCAATTTTGTGTCCAACGTTGCATCCCATCTTGCATTCAATATTACGTCTAGTTTTACATCCAATGTTTTGTCCCATCTTGCATCCAATATTGTGTCTCGTTTTAAGTTTTTGTTTGCACCAAGTGTTGCCTCTAGTTTTGCACCTAGTGTTATGCATAGTTTTATGTCCATCGATACACCATATTTTGTGCCCAATTTAATTTCCAATTTTACATCTAGTTAGGAGTCCACTTTTGCATCTACTGATGCGTCTAGTTTTGGGCCTAGTATTGCATCTAGTTTTGAGTCATTAATTGTGTCTAGTGTTGAGTCTTTTTTTGCATCCAATTTTGCGATTAGTGTAACATCCTTTTTTGTGTCCACATTTGCGTCTGACATAAGGTCCACTTTTGCATCTACTTTTGTGTTTTGTGTGACTTGTACTTTTACATCATCTTTTGCATTTAGTGTTGCGTCTAATATTGCATCAATATTGCACTACTACATTTTTTTACCTTTAGAAATACATTGCAATATCATTAGGGGATGGTGGAATTGAACCACTGACCTCCTACTTATTAGGCAGGCGCTCTTCCATTGAGCTAGAACCCTTTAAGAATTGGGAAGATGAGCAATATTAACGCATTAAATTTCATCATTGTCCCTGAAATATTGTTTCACCTTTATTGTTTTGTCTATAATTTGTCATGTTTTTTTCCTATCATGCCTATTGACATACATTTAAATATTATTATGTTTTCTCATCCAAAACCAACACATTTGAAATAACAGGATTCTAAACACTTGCATATGGAAACTATTAGTTTCCATTCTAATAGATTGCACATCCACCTTGGTTTTCCTACAACAATGCCTACATATGTAATACTATGGTACCAAAAATGAGAAATGAGAAATGCAAAAAGAAAAGGGAATGGTACATGAAATGGGTTTCGGAGGTTTCACATAGAAGAAACAAGGAGAGAGAGAAAACAACACTAATGGTGAAGAAGAGCACAGAGATCACAGAGCCTGGATACAGTGAAAATGTAGTCTAGGTTGTCAATGGGTTTTGATTTGTGGGTCAAGTGGGTTTACTTACTCGGTAAAACTTGTTGTAAACAAGAGCTTGGTTAGTTTGTATGCCAAGTAAAACTTGTTGTAAACAAGAGCTTGGTTAGTTTGAACTTTGTATGCCAAGAGGTATTTAATAAAACCAAAAAATTCTAGCTAGTCCTCTTCAGTAAGACCTAAATATTTGATAATTAGGGTTAGTCTTCCAACCAAAACAAAAAAAAAAATTTATAGAATTCCCACTACTTTACACAAAGAAATTTGGAAACTAAGGACCACTTCACAAACTACAATGGATGATCAATGATCGACAGAGCAGGACTAAGACCTAAATCATGTATACAACAAATACAAATGAATTAAAATGAAACTAGGAAGAGGCTAATCAAATGCCAAGATAACATAGAAAAAATGAAAATTTATCATGAAATTACACAAAAACAATCTGGTCATCCATACCTTCAATTGCAATTTGTGTTGTGGGTATGGAATAGAGCCAGGATTGAAGTGAAATTCAATTTCCCGAACAATTGAATTTTTGGTGCTTGAAAAGGTGGAGAAGATGAAAAACTGGTTAAAATGGATTGAACCCCACACTTTCACAGCCACAACAATAATATCCATCACTATCAGGAAACTCTTTTATTCTAAGTTATCGTGGCCGATAGAGAGGGTTCCCCCAAAGGGACCATATCAAAAGATACAGTTACAAGAGTTTTGTAACTGTTTCTGGCACTCAAAAGATACAGTTCTACCAAGAATGGCAAAAGATTTTAGCATTTTCTAAAAAAAATCATTCATCTTTGTGCCATTAGGAATTCAATAGTGAATGGAATTGGCTCATGACATTTTGTACCCAATATGGTGTATATATGAATATTCTACTTTTGACAGCAAAACCACTTTTGGAGACAGCACTTCTTCAAAGACCTGAACTTCAAGTCTTTGTTCACTGAGAATTGATAACAGGTAATTCAATAGTGAACCAACTTAATAACTGAGCTTCATTCTTTAACCAAGGTACTCCTATATCCTGGCTTAGGGCTGGCCCTTAGTTCAGGTTGGGTGTGGCCTGAGCCATAAAAGTGTAACACAGAACCCCAATTCTTGATAGGTGCTAGGTACTTGGAAGTTGGCACTTTAAGAAAAAATATACATTCTGTAGTTGCTAATGTTGTGATGAGCTGAGGCATCAGTAAGATTTTTTTTAACTCTTTCTGGCACTCGAAAGATATAGTTCTACCAATAATGGCACAAGATTTTAGCATTTTCTAAAAAAAATCATTCATCTTTGTGTCATTAGGAATTAAGTAGTGAACAAAATTGGCTCATGACATTTTGTACCCAAGATGGTGTGTATATGAATATTCTACTTTTGACAACAAAACCACTTTTGGAGACAGCCCTTCTTCAAAGACCTAAACTTCAGGTCTTTGTTCACTAAGAATTGATAACAGGTAATTCAACAGTGAACCAACTTAATAACTGAGCTTCATTATTTAACCAAGGTACTCCTATATTATGGCTTATCACTGGAAACTAGTAGGATATATATTGGTCAGTTATTGAATATGATCATAGATTTTTCCAAAAAAAAAATCACTGGATGGAAAATTGAGGTTGCAATTGAGATCAGATTCTATGAGATTATACAATTTGGCTGTATCACACCTCCATTACTCCTATTTTCTAATGACATGACCATCTAAGAGAAGTTCAACAAGTTATCAAGAAAGAGAAGCAAACATACAAGATCCAATAGAGATCATGTTGAAGAGCCATGGTAAAAATAAAGTGAAGAAAATATATGTTAAGCTTGACAGGTTGCACAATTTACTTGACATGTTCTCATTAACAACTTCTCAAGAATCAAAACTGACTGAGAACATGATATCAGTGGAAATTGGCAGGTATATATTGGCCATTTATTGAATATGATCATAGATTTTTCAAAAACAAAAAGCACTGAATGGAAAATTGAGGTTTCTCTTGAGATGAGATTCTATGAGATTATACAATTTGGCTGTATCACACCTCCATTGCTCCTATTGTATAATGAAATGACCATCTAAGAGAAGTTTAAAAACTAATCAAAAATCACTTTCTCACTCAAAAGTTTGATAACACCTAATCAAACACTTCACACTTGAAAAATCAGTTTTTTTCCTTTGTTTTTAATAGTAACGTTGTGAATCTGCTCCATAATATCTCACTTGTTCCAATTCCAGCTTGAGAGTTTGCAAAGATTCCTCAGAGGCATAGTAAGAATCTGCCAATGGGAAAGAGTCTGAATCAGAGGTTGGATTAACAACATCATCCAGTGTTGAGCATCGTTGCAACTTCTCCACCAAGGCCCATCTTTCCAACTAAGGTTTTTCAGGGTGGCATGCAAGAGTCTGGAACCTTCAATTTGGAACAAACCAGCATATTTGTTGCTTTTCTAACCTATTCATTCAAAATAGATTCGATAGTATGTTTTGGATACCCATACCCTAATGTGCTAAAGCTAATGAACCTTGTCATCCCTTTAATACTTATGTTGCATATGTTTCTTTCTCCTGAGGCTTATAATGCTTGCCATGCAACTTAACCAGCTAGGTAGATTCACGTTTTAACCAAGGAACCAGATCTATTCCCTAGAAAATAATGCTATCCTAATCTAAGAAAGGACATGTCCAACTGGCGGTCCATGTCCAAATCCCACATATCAAACACAGACACACTAAAACAGGAAACATGTCAAACATTTGTCAGACATGTGCCCTAGACATGTCTGACACTAAAAAACCATTTTTCATTGTATTTTTTCACTTACATCTATAGGGAAAGAGCTCTTATGGTCTCTCAATGTGCAGGTAAAGGGTAAAATCAAAATTTGAAGGGAGACCAAGTGTTTTTGTAAATGTTCTATTTTTTTTTTAAATGTTCGTTTTGTATCTCAATAAGTCCCTTATCAGATACTTGTATCTGTGTATCCTTCATGACCCATGTCTTCATGTCATGTGACTTAGATCCTAATCTATTGCTTTGCAATTGTATATTGCCTGAAAATAATGTGTTGTTTTCAAGGATGCAAGTGCTTTGTTTCTAAAGCACAACTTTCTTTTAGGTCACATAGTAAATTGTGAAATAATGACCATCCTTTCCAGCAGCCTCATGGTCTAATGAAACACCAAGCTTTCTGATAAACCACAAAACTTAAGACACCATGGGTAGGATGCAAAGTGTGTTATGCCCCTTAACAGCTGTTGAAACAAATAATTCTCTAGCTGATAGAAAAAGAAAAGAAAAAAAGGTGATTTCTTAACCTAATCATTTATAACCACAAAATTGAAAAAAGCCTTAAAAGTGAAAACTCTAATTTTTAAAAATGTATTTTTTCCAATTAATCTGTATTTTCAAATTAAAATCATAGCCCAAACCTATGCACTAAAACAAAAAAAGAAATCCCTTTATAAATAGACAGATTTCAGCTCTTTTTCTCTTGCAAACAACTACCAAAAAATTCATTTCCAAGTTCATGACTCTCAGAAACACACTGGAAATCATGTGCCCTATCTGGAAAATCATGTCAGAGTCCATTAACCATTAAAAACCACTCCAAATTGGATGCACTTAATCAAAAATCATGTGCCCTAGCAGAAAAATCGCGTCTCAGTTCATGACAATATTGACAATTAGAGTTTGTTAAGTGGTTGAGGTGTTTAAGACCATAACTACATCAATTTGTAATCATACCTTAGTACTTAACCAATTCACATGTAGGGAGTTGGCGAGTCCTCCAATCACTCAATTTGCTACAAATTTCATTTATCTTCAATCAATTCAAAGTCAAACAATGTACTTCAAATAGAATGTTTGTTTCTGAGCGGTGGGCTGCTTCTCCATTCAGCAAAAAAGCAGTAGAATTACTCTTGCTACTCTTATCTATATAGTCCCTATGGGAATACACAGATAATATGTGCCCTTTGAGTGAACCTTTGGCATTAGATAAAGGTTCTTAAGCTGGTTGATGGAGAGAATCCCCCCATGGGATATCTATATTAGGCCATGGATAGGGATAACTTGTTAAGGAAGCTATTAGGGCATATTAATGAAAAAAAGGGTGAAATTTGGTGTGGCTAGAAGCCAGATCAGACAATGTCTAAAAAATGATGACCAAGGGCTGAATCAGAAAACGAGGCTCTAACACCAATGTGACGTACTGAATAAATATTTAAAATAGATATGCAACTGTAAATGAATCCATATGGATAAATATATAATATAAGAAAAATTAAAATATGAGACAATTGAAGATACAATGATAGTACCGTATAAACACAAATGATAGTAACTATCTGTGAAAGGATGTGTCCCAATATCATTTACATTATCCAAGGACATTCATCTATTGGGTGAAGGCAGATACAGTGTTCTTCACATAATACGGTGAAGCAAACTACCTCAACAGAAGCTCTGTCATAGTAAGTCTGTGATTGATACTTATTGCCTATTGAAAATAAAATTTGAGACTTATCTCTCGACATAAAAGGTGTCTTATTGCTACTGAATTTTTCTCCCTTACAAGCAAAAGTATTTTCTGAATTTTGAATGCATTATGAACAAACTTGAAATATTTCTAAAAAAATCTAGCCCATTTCTGGAGAAACCAGTTCCCAATCCAAACAAAGAAAGCAGTGGTCCATAACAGAATTTTTGACAGGTTTCCCATTTCTTAAGGGTAGTTTTGCTCAAAAACACATCCTAGATAGCATATTTTTAGATACTTAGTTTGCAATGCTTATTGTAAAAATCTAAAATATTACCTTCCCTTTCTTTCCTTTCACTTTCTTTTTGGCCTTAGCACTAAGTTCCTTTGCTGATGTGTTCTCAGTAGCATATTTCTTTTCAACGGATTGATTTTCAGGTTTTCGAAGTCGTCCCTTCTCGTTATCACCTTCAAGTTCATCTGCGTGTTTATCTACAGGAAAATGAAACTCTGTCCCCTGTTGTCGATCACCTAAATTGACCTGTGACCTTGTCTCTGCCTCCTCTACAATGTATGTTGCTAGATTCTTATCAGCACCTACAGCTAGTATTCTTCTCTATTTTGACTTGTTCTTGGAACCTTGCCTCTGAGCAGGCCTTGAAATTCCCTTATCATTATGAGTTCCATTATCTGTGTCTGGATGACCCAAATCTGTACTTGGTTCAACTTTATTGGAATGCATGCTTCTTTGATTTGTGGAGTTGTACTCTTCATCAGTTCCTCTATAACTGTAATCAGTGCCATCAGCTTCAGTTGAATCAGTGTCTCGATACATGTTATTAGCCCCTCATTTGGCAGTAAGAATCTTTAGCATTGCTTCTAGCAGACTAGCTTCATCATCCACATCACTGTTATTAATTTCATACTCCTCGTCGCTAGAATTCACCTTTGTGTTGTTTTCAATTTATTCTTCCTCATCCTCCACAATACTTTTATCGCTTGCATTATTGCTATCATCAGGTAGATTGTCAAAATGTTCTGCAGCAGTGCCATATTCTTCAAATTCTTCTGTGTTCTCTAAAATAGAGAAATCTCAAGTGACTATGTGTATGCTAGTCTTGTTGTCTTCTTCAAAATCTTAGCTGTTGTCCTCAAAACTGTCAGGTTGTTCCCCTAGAGTCGATCCCTCATTGATTCTAAGGTCGTCTAGTTCTGCCGCAATATTGTCTCCATGTGCCCTCGTATCCTCGCTTATTTCTTGAACTGGTGAATCACAATCTAATCTCTCGTCAACCCCATTCACGATCCCATCCAGCAAACTATCCTCCTCAAACATATCCTTCAACTCCATAACTCTATCTCTGTGCTTCTTTGACTGCTCATGATTCTTCCACTGCTTATCCGACCTAAATTTCTTACTGCAAACAATGCAATATAACTCCGGATTCCCACCGGGATTCCCAGACTCCGATCCCTTCTTTCCCTTAACATCATGATCATACCATCCATCATTTCTACCTCGATTCCAAACCTCTTCCACTTCCTGGCCCTCATCAACTCTTGCCCACTCTTGCTCCTCATATTGCCTTTCCTTCGCAAGCTTCTCCTTCTCCAATTTCTCATGCAGAAGCTTTGCATGTGCTGCCTTCACCTCCTCCTCCTTCTTTCTCTACAGCTGCCTCTCCAAAACCCTCTTATCCCTCTTTTTAAGGAACTCAGCAAGCTGACGCACGGTCTCATTATACTCCCTCTTGGCCTTCTTCCTCAATTTCTTATTCTCCTCCTCCATCATCCTCTTGGTCTTGCAATTCGGCCCTGTGGAAACCCTAAACTCATCAAACCAAGTAAACTCCTTGACAGTGGAAAACCCCACCAATAATTATAAAAAGAAGAGACCTGGGCATAGGGGCTCTTGAGGTTTCCAAATAGGGGGGCCTCAGGGACGGGGTCTGTCCCCATGGAATGAGCGTACACTATTTCTTGCTGGAACAACTTCTAAAATATATCCCCAAAACCCTAAAGAAACCTTTGCCAGTATCCCCATAGCCAGAATAAACAGAAGTGGAGAAATATGGCCACAGATTGATATCAAAATCGCAATTTTTTGCGGAGGATGAGGATGCGGAAGAGTAGAGGATTTGGGAGCGGTGAGAATCATACCAGGAACACTCACGGGGATCTTAAAGGACTTCGTAGGCACGGAGAATTTCCTGAAACCGTGCTGTTGCATCCTCCTGCGAAGCACAGCTTTGGATGGCCTTGTCCGGATGTAGTTTCAAGGCCAACTTTCTGTACGCTGCATGGATTTCATCGACTATGGAGGTCAGCTCGATGCCTAGGATTTCATACAAGAATCTATGTGGCCCTTCCACTGTGGCCATTGTAGAAATTTGGAGCCCCAAAGTCTAAATTTGCAGGAGCACGCTGCAGATTAATTTCCTCAGTTTTCAATATAGTTTTGATTTGGGTTGGACTCTGGTGAACCGTTCGACACTGAGAGAGTTCAGAACCACAGAACTGTGGATCTAACCCTCCCTAAAAGGATTCGAAAGATCTATGGGGCCTTAAGCAAAGTAGGTCTCGAGCTGAAGTGAGAAAATTTAAGGAAAGAAGAGACCTTGGACATCTTCAGGAGTTTGTTATGTTTATCACAGTGTATTTAATTTGTGTTTGTTGGATTTTAGATGTAAATACTATAAATTTAAAATAAAATAAAAAAAATTGAAAACATATGTATTTAATTTGTGAGTGTCGGCTTTGAGAAGCAACGATATTGTATTTGAAAACATATGTATTTAATTTGTGTTGGTAGGGTTTAAGATGTAAGGGTATTTAATTTGTTATTGTTAGTTTTAAGATGTAAGGTATTTAATTTGTGATTTTTAGTTTTAAGATAGTAAGGATAGGCAGTATATGGTTGAACACTAATAAAAACCTTAATTTTTGTAATCAATGATAATCACATCAAGGATAAACTATAGGGTGTATATTGTTGAACGTTAATAAAAACCTTAATTTCTTTAATCAATGATAATCACATCAAGGATAAACTATAGAGCAACTTTATCAACTAATGGTTATCTAACTATAGACCAACTTCATCAACTATAAACAGTTGCCATCAACTGAAAATAAACATGTTCAACTTGATACCAGTGAAACTCCTTCAACCTCAAGTCTTCCAAGGTTTTGTAGTAACACTTTGATCTTTGTTTTCAAGAATAGGGTAAGGCCCACACATTTGATGGGCTTGAGCTCATGATTTTATTTTCCAAATCTTATCCTATCAAGATGTAGCCAAATTTTATCACCATCTTGAAAATAAGGTGTAAAGGAAAGTTTTCCCTACATAGCCTTGTACTTTGATTGTGTCTTCTCAAATAATATCTTCAACCTTAGCATGACTTATGCCTAGCTGGTCTAGAAAACTAGTGGCTTTGTCTTGCTCTTTTTGATGGCTTAGCTTGGATGTGATTGTCAATGCTATTGATAATACATATTGTGTTGAAGGTGGAAACCCATAATAGACCTCGACAAACAAATGGTTAGTGGACAAATCTGAGGTAATGTTGGAGCTATCCTAAAGCACATGAAAGAATTTATCCTATTGTTTGTTAGATTAACAATATAACCATAAAGCACAACCAAGTGTTATAGTTATTACTTTATTTAACCATTGATTTGCAGATGGAAAGAACTAGAGAATCATAACTGGCAATCTAACAATCCCCATAAGGATTGTCAAAAGTGGATTAAGGAATTGAGAATCTCAAATATAGATGATGATGGTGGAAATATGTAATGTACCCATATGATTTAGACAAAATAGTTCTATAGTGAGTGTTGCACATCCACGTTCTCAATTTATATTACAGCTGCAAATGGAGGAGGAGAAAATGGAACATCCATTGTTTCTTCTGCCATGTGACTGATGTAAGACTTCAAATGAACCTATATCCCTAGTGGGTTTTCACCGGAAGCCCTAAAGTTCCAAGGGTTTTCTATGTTGCTCTTATTCTTAACCAGAGAATAAATGTGCATTATAAGATTTTATCGAATTATATAAGCCGTGTATACTATGCAGGGCAGGGGCCTTACCATATTGTATCATCACAGAATGATGACCAGTAAGATTAGACAATTAGAAAAAAATTACATAACATCAAAGCATTATGGTGTCGACTAACAAAGGGATTTCTATCTTTCCAATGGAAGACATCGTATGTCTCATAGGGTTGTCTAATATTCCCTTATTTTTATTCAAAGAGAGGGCATTTCTTGGGGGCTATTCCCTTATTTTTATTCAAAGAGAGGGCATTTTGTGGGGGCTTTTTCTTACTGACTAAATTTTATCCTAGCATAGAATCTACCATGTCTTGATGTAAAGTATCATCTGCCATGTCTTGATGTAAAGTAGCTATGCGAGAGTGACGGGATCATCGGTAGTGTTTTCGTTGTGAAAGCTAGCTGTAGAAGGGGTCGTGCCCAAACCACGGAATTTATTGAAGTTATCGAGAACCATTCCATGTGGTAGGTCTCTTAAAAAATAGTTATTTAGGACCATTCCATGTGGGAGGTCTCTTAAAAAATATAAATATATTTTAATTAAAGGAAGGGGGAAGCTCCATGGTTTGTGTTTCACCAAGGGACTCGATACCATTGATAGTTTGTTTCGGAAGTGGAATATTTTAATTAGGGAACTCTTCATGAAGGTGCCTTTTTATTTGGTTTAGACTTGAGTTTTAACCCCTTCTTGTTATTGTTATATTGTGGACACCATTGGATTTATTTGGTTGGTACGTGGACATGAAGCTGGAAAATTTTGTTGTGGAGCACTAGGCTTTAGAGAAATGGTTTAGAGTCAAAGATTCTTTGGTGAAGGTGGAAAACCTTGTTGTGGAGCACCAAGCTTTAGAGAAATGGTTTAAAGTGAAAAAGTGCTTTGGTTGCATTTTACACAACTCGCTTTGAGTACCCCTTTTAGGAAGTAATGTGATCTTCTATATGGGCATTGTGATGGAGGAATCCCTTGGAGAATAGACATGTGTGGACATATGGACAATTGTTATGGGTTTCCAATCCCTTTAGGAAGTTGCTTGATCAATAGGTAATCTTGAATAAAACTTTGGAGGTTAGTAGGTGGATACATTGGTTGCTTAGAGGAGTTGGATTGCTAAAGAACCAACTTGAAAAGGGTCTTTAGGTTGTCTTGTGGACATTTCTTGGATAGTAGTTTCCTGGAGGGGTCCTTTGGAGGCCATGTGGCATCACCAACCATCTCGTTTCCTTACTTATTGGAGCATTTTTCATTTGTTAGGGGCCCATGTATATCATCATTGTACAAGTGGCATTGACCACCTTATGTTATCGTATTAGTTTGTTGTAGTGGGACTTTTGTATTATGTTACCCCACCCAATAGGCTAGATCTTAGGAACATATTATATTTTATTGTATAGAAATTTTTAGCCTCTCCTATAAAGAGAGAGGCACTTCCTCATTTTATTTACTTTTTTGGGATATTCCCTTAATATTATTTTACAAATATTTTACTTAATTCTCTAAAAATGTGTGCAGTACAATTGTTCTTTATTATTTTCATGTAATTCTAATTCTAGTTTAGAATTCTAGAAGATAGAATATCATTGTGCATAAAGAAACTCAAGCTAGACATACATACCAAAACCCTTTTGAGGCATACACTAGAAATATTTTGTGTAGTAGAGCCATGAGTCTCAAGAAAAAAATGCATCTAAGCCATAGGGTAATCAATGAATATCTATGACTAAATGTCCCCCTCTAAAATAGAGGGCTCTTCCATGTTGTTTTCAAATTGCTTGGTACCTTGACCCAGGCCACAAGACATCCCTTCATGCCACTTGGAATTGTCATGATAGAATCCATCAACCTGCATCTCTACTAGATTCCCATTTGCTACTATTACCCCATATTGTCGAATGGGATTATAGAGTTTTGGACCCTAGCAAACAAGAATTTTCTTTTCATTAAATTCAGAGCATGCCTCTTTGACCAAATCCATCCATTTCTCTGAGTGTGCATAGCTGTTTTTGATGCACACCCGAGTCTTTATCTCTGCCATTCTGAAATGAAACCATATAAGATTTTCTCAAACGGCCCATTTCCTCCTCATTACCCCCAATTTTTCATAGGGAATTTGTTGAGGCTTTCAAAGTCCTGGGAGGAATCTTTGGTCTTGATGGGGGTATCCTGGACATTCCTAGGAAATGAACACCAGTAAGAAATTCTTGGGATGGTTTTAAACATTGTTGGGAAATTCTGTAAGAAATTCATTTGTGGAAATTGTTTTATATATAAGGAGGGCAGATAGCAGAATATAACCTCATGGATGAATTAATACTCTGAAGAAGAAAAAAAAGAACCATCAGATGAACTATGCATTACCATATTTAGACTTCCTTCCTTTATATTTCCTTCTATTCTTTACTCGACTGTTGTTTCGACTGCTACTCTTTCCGATTAACCCACTACAACAAGACAGAAGCATCTAACCTTGCCCCTTTATTTTTATCCTGCCCTAGAAAGGAATAATCTCTAACGCTTTACCCCGTGTTATTAGGACTTACGCTTAGAACCTTGCACCTTAATGGAGGATTCCGGCTACAGACAACAGCACTGTACGGGGGTCTGAGGACCTTGATTTAAAAAAATCCAACTGAATTTGTGTCCAGGGAAATGATTGTAGGAAAAATCGTCCACATAAAACCATGTTTCAAGAATTGAAAAGAAAAATCATGGCCATAAAACCTCATAGTGAAATCAGGGCTACAAACCCTTACAAATCATCTTTTTTCCACTTTAGCAAGATCTTTATATAATGTGCCTATTTTTTCACCTAGACATGATTCTAGCTCAAGTAGAATCTAAATGTAATTTATTTGGGATGTTATAGTGCACGCAATTTGTGTCCATTTTAGCATCATCATGATATAAACCACCTAGTTTTGCACCTATATAGAATAGCATAAGGAGAACATAAATGTAATTGATTTGGGGTGATAAAGTGGAAACAATAAATGTAATTTATTTGATGACAATGACATTCACAATTATTTGATTACATGATAATGATGATGGCAATGCTATTGTTGATGATGACAATGGCAATGACAATGATGATGATGATTATGATATGAATGATGATGAAAATGATGGCAATGACGATGAAGTTGACAATGATGTGATTATATGGTGATGATGATGATGATGATAGTAATGATGACAATGACAATGCGAATGACATGAGAAATGATGATGATGATCCTTATAAGAAAGTGTTGCTAGAGGTAAAGAAACCCGATTTCACTACAGGCTCCAAGATTAAAATGTGCTCAATCATAGTTATAAGTTATGCATGCTTAAAATTGTAACTGTATCCCACTTGTTATGCATGCTTTAAATGGTAAACATATCCCATATACTTTAAATGGTGACGATGATGAACTAGATGACAATGACAGTGATGATGTTTTTTATGATGAAGATGATGGAAATGATGATGATGATGATCATCATCATCATCATCATCTTTGTCATTGTCACCATGATTATCACAATATTCATCATCATCGGCATAATCAACATTCATGTCATCATCATCACTATTGTCCTTGACATCATCATCATCACCATTGTCCTTGACATCATCATCATCATCATTATTGGCATTTTCATCAGTTATTCATCATTGTCTTTGGAATAAGAAATAGCATCTACCCAAAATATATGATTAGTGGAAAAGGGTCATGGAGGACACATACAATTTATGCATGACAAATAGCAACTTATTTTTTAAGATGATAAACATCATCATTCTCATTGTATTCATCATCATTGTCATTGTCATCATCACCATCATCATCATTCATTTCATTTCCATCATAGTCATTGACAATGTCATCATTTTCATTTTCCTCATCATGATCATTGTCATCGTTCTCCTCATTATCAACAACATTATCATCATCATCATAACCATCCTCAATATCATAATCATTATCCTCGTTGTTATGTTCAACATCTGGGTGTAAAATTGGATGCAAAAGTGGATAAAAACATGGATGCAAAAAAGGATGCAAACATGGATGCAACAAAAGTAGGCGCAAAAGTGGGTGCATAATGGGGTGCACCAAAAATGGATGCAAAAGTGGATGTAACCATGGATGTAAAATTGGATACAAAATTGGATGTGAAAGTGGATGCAACAAAAGTAGATGCAAAAGTAGTTGTAACACCCAACGCAAAACTTGATGCAAAAGTGGATGAAAAAATGGATGCATAAAGGGATGCAATAACTGATGTAAAATTGGATACAAAAAAAGATACAAACTTGTATGCAAAAGTTGAAGAAAAAGTAGGTGCAAAAATGGGTGTGAATTGGGACACAACAAAAGTGGATGGAAAATTTGATGCAATAGTAGATGCAAAAAAAGACGTAAACATTGATGCAAAATGGGATGTAAAAAGGGATGAAAATGTGGGTGCAAAAGGGGACGAAAAAATGGATGCAAAAGTGGATGAAAAATTGGCTGAAACAAAACGAGATGCAAAACTAGACTCAAAACATGATGTAAAATTTGATGCAAAACTTGGCACAGGAAGGGATGCAAAAAAAGAAGCAGAAGTGGATGCAAAAGTGGATGTAAAAAAGGATGCAAAAGTGGATGAAAAAAAGGGCATAAAAGTTGAGGCAAACATGGACGTAAAATGGGGCACAACAAGAATCGACGTACAAGCTAGGCACAAAATTAGGTGCAAAACTAGGCTCAAAACCTGTCGTAAAACCTGATGCAAAATCTAGCGCATAACCAGGTGCAAAACCCGGTGCAAATTACATCGCAATTTGTGCCAGATTTAGAAAGAAAACACAAAAAAATGTCTAAAATAGCACCAACCCATGAAATTGCACCATTTTGTCCAAAAAATGAAGAAAAATACACTGAAAGATGGTCTAGACGCAAAAATGGATGCAAAAAGAGACGCTAAATCCAGTTTTTGTTGTAGTGAGTAATGCGATGGTTAGGTGTAACAAAGGAAAGTTGATCAATGGTCACAATATTCCCATCATGGGGAAAATGCATAACTCTAAAGAGTGTGGACACAACAACCTTCATGGAATAAACATAATCACATCCAAGGAGCAAATTGAAATCTAAAGGACCTTGGACCACCATAACATCAATACAGACAGTTTTCCCTCCTAATGTAATAGGAAAATAATGAAGGGTCCCTAAAGGTGTGGTAGGTATTCGATTAAAAGCCAGTATCTGATCGATGGATGGCACAAGATGAGGAGAGCCTAAAGCTTGCCAAGCAGTTGAGTATAGAATACTAACAAAAGCCCCTTCATCAACAATAGTGCGAAGTATCCGCATAATAGTAAAATTCACAACTATCTAGAAAGGAACACTCGAATGAAGACGAGACTCTGTTAGGTTACTCCAGTCAAAGGAAATAACCTCATTACTTGGAGAGGGTTCTATCGAAACAGACAAAATTTCCCCTTGTTAAGAACAATTAGAACGAAGCATAAAAACTTCAGCAGGTTTTGGTTCATTCTCTACTGGAAGAGAAGAACAAGACAAAGATTTGGTGAAAGAGACTACTTCAGTCTTAACACTCTCTAATGAAAGAGTGGGATTGGGTGGAGATCACATCGACTCAACCACTTCAACTTCACTCTTCAATGAAAGAGTGGGATCGACCGAGGTTAGAACTGGATCGACCACTTTATCAACCAATGGGGGTTCAAGAGACAACTTACGATAACCTGTTGGAAGCCGTTGACGAGAAATAGTAATATCTTCCAACAAATTAGAAGCTTCATCCATGAGAGGACAAAGGTAACTAAAGTGCATGTCTTTACAAAGCAAGCAAGGATTTCTGACTTTACCCTTCCGACTCTTAACCACAGGGTCACTGGTTGAGGGGGAGAACTCTTAAAGTATTGTTATGTTGTTGGATCGATCAATTGGTCCATATCATTGGAGAGCATAGAGAGAGCTAGAGTCAGAGATAATGGGGATGAGAATACTTGGTTTCATGGAGATGCATGTCAACACTAAGGCTTGGTTGTAATCTTCTTCATATTTCTTTAATGCAAGTTGATTTCTATCCAACATATATTTTGTTGTTTGATTTCACATGTATGTTGTTATATTCCTTAGTCACTAACATAGATTAGTAGATTCTATTTGGGTGGTTTCGATATGTTTGCGTGTTGAAGCTTATTGTAGGTACACAGGGTAACGATTGAAGCATTACATTCCACGTATCTACACCGTCTAGGGAGAGTCTTCAACCTCTGTCCTCTATTTGTTCTAGATCTAAACCATTCAGACGAGTGGAACACCTTGCTATCCGCAGGAGGTTAAATATTCTAGCTAATAAATCTGGCGACTTCGCTGGGGAACATAGATATATCAGTTGTTCTTATCTTCCTCAGTATACAACTCTTGTCCAAATCCAGGCTCCTTCTTCTTTAACTCTCTCCAGTCAGATCTATTTTCTGACATGCTTCATTTGGGTTCGAAACTTCCAGATCTGTTCAAATCTGATTTATTTCAATCTTTTATGCTCTGTTTTCATACTCAATTCAACATTATTTTCCCTGATATAGTATTTTTCTGACTTGATCCATGGTTCTTCTTTTTTTTTGGTCATCTACACGGAACCGTGCCTATGCTGTGCATGAGAAGCGATGCCACCACCTGAACAAAGTGGACAGTATGCGGTGCCACTGCCTATAACCTATTGGTGAGAATCAGCGTTGTGTTAGAAAGGCTCTGTCAACACCTGAGAAGCAGTGCCAGGTAGACATCATTCGAAAGCCTTTTTTCCTCGTTTTTTTTTGTAAAAATTTGTGTTAATTTCAAAAAAAAAAATTCAAAAAAAAAAAAAAACAAGGCAAATTTTTTTTCTGGGGGCGTACATGAATCCATAGTTATTCTCAATAATTTTGATTGATGTTCATCTTTTAAAGCTTCATAGTTGTCTTTGAATATAACTTGGTTTTTTTAGATCTCTAATTTTTGTCTTCTTTGATAGAACAAGAAAAGATTTATTTCAGTTTTTCTTCATTTGTTATACATGATTTTTGTATGTTTTTTTGTTTTTTTCATCAAGTTGTGGAAAAGTACATATGAAAGTTATTGTATGATTTTGTGATTAGTTCATTCGCACTTTAGCTAAAAAATCTGAACACTTTTGTATAAAGTTGTAACAATCTTTTCTTGCTTTTCATTAGAGGTCTCACTTCTTTTTTGGTTCAAAAGAGAAGCTTTTGTTTGTTTCAGTTAGGAACGGATCATATAAGCAATTTGTTTCATTGTTATATGGGATTTACTCTATGTTTCAAATAAATTGAACCTCTCTCTCCCTCTCTTAGGTAGAATTTCATTGAAGAGGAAAACTTGCATTATCATATCAATCAATGTGCATCTTCTTTAATTTCAAGTTTTCACTCCATGGTTCCACCTAAAGGCACAAGATAAAATTAAGCGCTATCTTAGGTTTAAAATTTTTGAGCAATTTGTGTGATAGATTAGAGACGTGTTCGAGCGTCATTAAATGTAGGAGCTGTCATTATTTGTCTGCACTACATCTCGAGACTTGTGCGGTTCTTCCATGTACCATCGGTATATCAAACAACCTTTCATGTACCCTTGAGATATATAGAAAGGTACTTCACGTACTCGATCGTATATCAGAAGGCCCCTTGTGAACGGTTGTGCATTAGACAGCACTACTACCTATTTGAGCTCCCACGTACCTTGTGTATATCGGGAGACCCCGCTAGGATACCTTATCCATCTGAGTTATCCTTTTGGCCTGTCCTGTGAGGTTCCTGACTATTATCCACTCCTTTCACATGTTTGCTTGTTGCTTTTAGTTTGAGTAGCACTTTTTATCTGTACATTTAGGATTTTTTAGAAGAGAGAGATATTTTTGTTACATAGTTATGGCTTCACCTTCTGGGACTACCAACCAAGAGACTCCTTTACCATGCATGTCTTTTATGTTCCCCCCATATGGGGATGTTGGTCCTCCTCTCATGGCTACGTTAAGCCTTCCTAGATTAACTATTGGATTACCCATTTGGTTATTCTCCAGTCTAGTTATCCCATGTACACCAGTTGCGTCTGATCCTAATCCTTCATCGGAAGAGCATCAACCTCATGTTGATCCCTCTCCTTCTTCACCAGATGTGTATTCCCCTGTTTCTACCTCTTTTCCTATTGAAAGTTGTAGTACTAGTAGTCAGGTGGATAAGAAGAAGAAGAAAAGGAAGATTAAGAAGAAGAAAAACAAAAAAACAACCAAATCTCAACCAATCACTCCTCCCTATGTGGACAGTGTCAATCTGCACACCCAAAGACCGCGTAAACCCAAATTCCCTTGTAGGATTTGCAAGGGTGATCACCTTCTGAAAGATTGTCATGATCTGTCCCTGGTTTTAAAAGAGTGATCTAAGGTTTCCTGGAAACCCATGTCATCAGCCTTTAGTCATCATACTGATGATCCCCCCTTAACCACTGACCCTGTGGTTAAGAGTCGGAAGGGTAAAGTTAGAAATCCTTGCTTGCTTTGTAAGGACATGAAATTTACTTACCTCTGTCCTCTCATGGATGAATCTTCTAAGTTGTTGGAAGATATTATTGTTTCTCATCAACGGGTTCCAACAGGTTATCGTAAGTTGTCTCTTGAAGCCCCATTGGTTGATAAAGTGGTCGATCCAGTTCTAACCTCGATCGATCCCACTCTTCCATTGAAGAGTGAAGTTGAAGTGGTCAAGTCGATGTCATCTCCACCCGATCCCACTCTTCCATCGCAGAGTGTTAAGACTGAAGAAGTGTCTTTGGCCAAATCTTCATCTTGTTCTTCTCTTCCAGTAGAGAATGAATGAAAACCTGCTAAAGTTTTTACGCTTCATTCTGATTGTTCTCGACAAGGAGAAATTTTGTCTATTTCGACAAAACCCTCTCCAAGTAATGAGGTTATTTTCTTTGATTGGAGTAACCTAACAGAGTCTCATCTTCATTCGAGTGTTTCTTTCTAGATAGTTGTGAATGTTACTGCTAAGCGGATACTTTGCACTATTGTTGACGAAGGGGCTTCTGTTAGTATTCTATCCTCAACTGCTTGGCAAGATTTAGGCTCTCCTCAACTTGTTCCATCCACCGATCAGATACTGGATTTTAATCAAATATCTACCGCACCTTTAGGGACCCTTCCTTATTTTCCTATTACATTAGGAGGGAAAACTATCTGTATTGATGTTATGGTGGTCCAAGGTCCTTTAGATTTCAATATGCTCCTTAGACATGATTATGGTTATGCCATGAAGGCTTTTGTGTCCACACTCTTTAGAGTTATTCATTTTCCCCATGATAGGAAGATTGTGACCATTGATCAGCTTTCCTTTGTTACACCTGACCATTGCATTACTCCTAGTAATCAGACTACCCTGAATGTGCTACATGTTCTTGTGGTTCCTTCCCCTTCTTCCAGTTAGCTTCTTCCCATCATAGGTAAAATGGGGGAATGGCTCTATTCTATGGATATCATAATGGAGCTAAGTC
The DNA here is from genome assembly GCA_001517045.1 of Pseudotsuga menziesii. Classification (NCBI taxonomy): domain Eukaryota; kingdom Viridiplantae; phylum Streptophyta; class Pinopsida; order Pinales; family Pinaceae; genus Pseudotsuga; species Pseudotsuga menziesii. The sequence continues at coordinate 55,126 of LPNX010052513.1, forward strand.
ACTAGCTTTTATGAAATGGGGGCAACCTACCAACCTCTGGATATCATGTTCGGTAGGAGCAATTTTGCAAGCATAGTTTACCTTTTGGTTTCAATCTTGTTAAAAAATAAAACCACTCCTCAAGAATAGTTTACCTTTTGGTTTCAAGCTTGCTTAAAAATGAAACCATTCCTTTGAGCAAAGTTCCCATTCTGTGTTAAGCTCATTAAAAAATGAAACAGATTCCTTTGAGCAAAGTTCCCATTCTGTGTCAAGCTCGTTAAAAAATGAAACAGATGCCTATGAGAAAAATTCCCATTCTATGTCAAGCTCGTTAAAAAATGAAATGGATTTCCTTAAGCATAGTTTACATTTTGGCTTCAAGCTTTCATAAAAATGAAACCATGTTCCAAGCATAGTTACCTTCTGTTTCAAGCTTGCGTAAAAATGAAACAGATCCCCTTCCCTTGATTCGAGGTTCCCTTTAGTGTTATAACTTGAACCTTCTTTTCACCTACCCGATTCTCATTCTTCCTACCCCCCTAGTGAAAATTTTCACATTAGTAACCAGGTTTTTAGGTTGGGTATGGAAGACAAATCATCAAATGAAACAAATCTTGGGGGCATGTCGAGCTACTAGCAACCATGCTACGGGTAAGCTTCACTAGCAATCATGTTGGGGGAAAGATTCCAACCTCCGTATACCATGTTGATGGGATTTTTCAAGCATATTTTACCCATTGGTTTCGATCTTGCTTAAAAATGAAACCAATCTTTAAGCATTCTTTCAACTAGTCTTTGAGCTCGTTAAAAACAGTAAGATGCTTTTGAGCTTAATTTTCATTTTTCGTGCTCTGGTTAAAACATGAAATTTGGTTTGAGCTTATTTTATTACTTTTTCATGCTCTAGATTCAAACATGAGAAGGATAATGGAGTCCCCTTTTCACCTCTTTTTCAGGCTCCTTAAAAACAAAAAAAATTCATTGAGTCCATTTGCGATTCTTTCCAGGCTCGTAAAATATGACATTGTATAAAGAAACCTCATGGAGTCTTCTTTAAACTCTTTTCAGACTCTTAAAATGTGAAAATGTTTTCAAGTGATCTTGTCTTCTTCACGGTTATTAAAGTGTTTGAAGAGTTGTCCGTCCGATGTAGGTTATCTCTTTTTCGGTTCAGATAGGACTATTTACGAAAAAGGAACACTCCAGCCAATCATGACTGGAAGAGTTCTCTAAGGTATGATTTTACACTTTTTCGGGCCTTTGGGACTAAATCATATGAAAAAATACCCCTTTGGAGTCTTCTTCCATATTCGTTCAGACTCTCTAAACATGAAAAATACCAAGTTTTCTTTCAGTGGACTCGTTAAATCAAACATTGAGAGACCCATTTTGGGAATGAGCCTCTCCTCTCTCAGGTTCGTAAAATATATGAGTCTGGACTTGTCTTCCGACAAGATATATCGAGTGTTTCTTACCCTCTTTGAACTTGTAAAACTGAAAAGAGGCACTCATCAATCATGATGGGGGAAATGGGAAGGGAATCATTTTGCAAATAATGGCAATTGTTTGTCATTACCTTTGAACATAGCACTTGTCTGCATAATCATGTCATTCAATTGGATATTCGGCCGATCTCCATGATGATCCACTTTCATGATTCATTTCAATCCTTTGAGTCTTTCAAAAGAATGCATTGTTTACTATCGCATTGTGTGTCTGTCCCATCTAGTCATGCTGCCAAGTCTTTTTGTCGTGTCGCCCAATGTTCAAAGGGGATTTGAAGAAGTTTTACCTCTGCAGTCTACATAGTCTTTGTGTCAGTATCTTTGAGTCAGTCATATGGTTGCTACATTCACATAATTCCAGAACTATATTCCGAGTTTCATGTCATCTATGTGGGACTCATCATGGCCCTCCTTCGACAAGACTTTTCCCGTCGACATCAGCTTATCATCCGGGAAATAGTCTCAGAAACAATATTTAGTACCTTGAGATCTATATGCCTTAAAGACAAATTCTCTCACTCTCAACATAGGTTCACATAATTGACCTTTGATCGATACAATCGACTGGGTGTTCGACATCAGGACATCTATTCACTCTCAGTAGATTTTACTAGAGTAGCTTTGGAATCATTGACATTAAGGGTGATCTCCCTCTCACTTGTTAACGATTCACATCATTGGCCAGTAATCAAGTGGTTTCTACCATGTTCAACTTCAGATCATTGTAATCACATGGATAGAATCATACTTTGTGGAAGACGAGATGAAAACCCTAGGTGTTAGTTTAAAGCACTCATTACTTTTCCCCAGGCTACAATGGAATTTTTGTATATCTAGCATGGATCCACATTTGTATGATCGTGGCTATGCTCAAATTTTCATTTGTATGACATAGATATACATTGTATGTCTAGTATCTATGTCCAAGTTTGAGTTCTCTATCACATGGATCTACGTTGTATTCTAGTAGCCATGCTTATTTATTCCTCTCATGGATCTGCCTTGTATTGGTCTATAGCCATGAGTTTGGTTACTTGTGTCTATGAGTCAACTTACTGATGTACTATATATGCCTACTTAACAACTTGCTCCGATCAATCCGACATTTTCATCTCATGACGATGACTTGTTCTCTCAAAGCTCTTGTTTATCGTATCCCTCTAAGACTCATGTTTTGGGGGGCATCTTGTTATACCAACATCCTCTCACCATCATGTGATAAGATATTTTACATACCTACTTGCCCTAAATCCCAGCCTCTGGAGTGGAAACCCATACTAAATGTCAATCTTTCATACAAATTCCCAGCACCATGATTAACTTGTTATCCAGAAGCGATACCCTTGTTCGCACCGCCCATCCCCTGTTGCCCACAAGCGATGCCACTGCTTATGGCCCTTGGTCCATAAGCAGTTATTACCAAAACCGCTCTGTTATTGAAGGAGAAATGTGGTACCCTAGGTAAAAAGGGGAAAATAGAAGTTTCTCGAGGCTTCTAGATGATAAGCCTTGTGTCCTCCCTTATCACTATTATTGTGGGTCAGTTGAGCTCAAGATCCCTCATCCTAGGATCTTAGAGGCCACGTCACCCACTAATATCTCAACCTACCCTATCCATTAAGCCTTATAAATACAAGCTTATGACCATGGTTGAGGGGGAGAAATTTTAAGGTATTGTTATGCTGTTGGATCGATCACTTGGTCCATATCATTGGAGAGCATAGAGAAAGCTAGAGTCGGAGTTTATGGGGATGAGAATGCTTGGTTTCATGGAGATGCATGTCAATGCTAAGGCTTGGTTGTAAACTTCTTCATATTTCTTTCATCCAAGTTGATTGCTGTCCCACATTTATTGTTGTTGTTTGATTTCACATGTATGTTGTTAGATTCCTTAGTCACTAACATAGATTAGTAGATTATATTATGGTGGTTTCAATATGTTTGCATGTTGAAGCTTATTGTAGGTACACAGGGTATGAAAGATTAACATTTAGTATGGGTTTCCACTCCAAAAGTTGGGATTCAAGGCAAGTAGGTATGTCAAATATCTTATCACATGATGGTGATAGGATTTTGGTATAGACTAGTCTTCCGATGGTATCTCTTAAAGATGTTGTTTGTTCCAGTTGTGTACTCGAAAAACATCATCGAGACAGTTTTGACAAACGTGCCTCTTGGCACTTCTCGGTTCCCTTGGAGCTTGTGCATAGTGACTTGTCTGGCCCTCTTCCATCTGCTTCCTTTTTTGGTTTCAAATATTTCTTAACTTTCATTGATGACTACTCCAGATGCACTTGGGTTTGCTTCTTAAAACTTAAAAGTGAAGTATTTAACATGTTCTTGGCCTACAAGGCCTTTGTTGAAAAAAAATCTAGTCATCAAATCATTAAGTAAAGATCTGACAATGGAGGAGAATATGTTAACAACAAGTTCACTACTTTTTTCACTGAACAAGGAATCCAACAACGGCACATTGTTCCATATACACCACACCAAAATGGTGTAGCTGAACGGAAGAACCACACTTTAAAACAAATGGCTAATTGTATGATCCAATCTAAGGGACTAAGTCTTCAATATTGGGCTGAGGACATCAATTATGCAAATTACATAGTTAATCACACACCCACTAAAGTTTTACAAGGTATAACACTAGAATAAGCATGGATTAAAACTAAACCATGTGTAAGTCACTTTCGTGTGTTTGGTTGTGAAGCATGGGCTCACATTCCGGATGAAAAATGGAAAGCATTGCAGCCTAAAAGTGAAAAGTGCATATTTGTTGGATATTCAAAAGATGTAAAAGGTTACAGACTTCTTCAGCCACATTCTCATGATATAATCATTAGAAGAGATGTTAAATTTGTAGAAAATCTCTTGGCCTGTGAGCCTAACTTGGTGGGTGTGCCATCTCTGGCCTATAAGTCTTATTCATAGATTGTGCCTTCTTCTTCTTCTTCCAACTTCCTTCATAGTTTTCCAACACCAGTTTCTAATGATGATAGTGAGGATGAAAATCCACCTCCACCTGCTCATGTTCCTCCAATTGCACCAGCACCAATGCTTCCTTGATGGGTCCGTTCAACATGTGAAGCAGCTGGTGATCTTGCCTATGATCCTAGAGATCAACATCGAACATGTTCTCAGTTTCAGCAAGCCTCTTCTCTTTTGGCTCAAGTTTCTGAGAATCATGATCTAGAAATTTTTGCACAAGCTTCAAGAAATCCAATTGGGATGTAGCTATGGATGAAGAATATCGTTCCTTAATGGAGAATGACATTTGGGATCTTGTTCATCTTCCAAAAGGAAGAAAACTTGTCAGATGTAAATGGGTCTATTGGAACTAGGATTTGATCCCCCAAGGTCGAGCGAGGGGAGGCCACTCCCGAGAAACAGCAGAACTACTTTAGACTGTGCCTCTGTCCCTGCGTAGTCAGACAAGCATCTCTCATTTGTCATTGGAGTCTACTCCACATAAGTTTGTCAATCTTGTGTGTCACCAGAGTCTACTCCACATAGGATTTTCAATCGGCATGATGAGGGGGCTAGGATCCTGAATGGGGCAAAGTATGTTGAGGAGAGGTGCATGGTGGGATTACTGAGGGAAAGGAACCATGGGAAAATGGAGTCGAAACCTGTGTAAGAAATGATTACAAAGGGAAAGAATGATATGGGATTACAAACAAAGGAAAGATAGCTGCTGATTTCCGAATCGAGAGATATTTAGTGGGCAATTAGAGGACAAGAAGGGACAATCCATCGCATGGAGCACCAGCGAGATGAATTCCATGCAACTTTAGAAGAACCATTGGTAAATAAATGGAACAAGAACAGGAGAATAGTGAGTATGAATTCCTAACCATTATACACTAAGTTGCAGACATGAAAGCAATCAACAAACTAGAATGAAAACTGGAAATACATTTACACGTAAAGGAAAATACATATTCAGAAAAGCAACAACACATGAATCTCTACCATGAGAAACAGTTCTTTCATTGCAATTTATTCATACATGGGTATCAAGTTTTACAAATGGGGAGCCTCAACCCAGGAATGTTTCCCAATCCAACACCAACTCCTTTCTCCTCTATTGGGAGCATTTTTATACAATCCTATTGCTGAGACTACCGAATTAAAGCTATTACAAGTCACCATCAAGCATTAACAGTGCAAGGAGTGGAATATCGCCATGTATTACAAATATAAACAAACATTATGGTGCTAGTGGCTACATTTGGTCTGGGTAACAGCTTGACGTGTCCAGCTATCATGACAGATGATGAGTATGATGCCTCTCTCTCTGCCCAAAACCTGTGCTTCCACCGTGTTCAAATGCAGCTTTCCAATGTTGGACTATAGGGCAGACCCGGGCTTTATACCATTAACTTCGCACCAACAAAAGACCCACAGTGTTGGCCCTTTTGGAAACAACCTACAAATAGGTTGCAGTCTCACCCGAAACAGCTATGGGGTGCTGCAGAATCAGGTTTCTGCAAGCAGAAGAGGGATATTGCTGTACCTTTAGCTTCTAACAATTATAATCATAAAATGCAGAGCTTTAATAGTTACTTATTTAGCTTCGTGGTTAGATAAACAAACAGTGCTTTTCTTAAACCTTTACTGGGAATTCCAATGAAGTTTAGTATTTAGCAGTGATCTTACTTATCAGATATATATTTATCAATGCATAAAAGAACATAACAACAACACAACAAAAACCACAACACACGATATAACGTGGTTCACCCCCAGTTTAGGGGTTACATCCATAGAACTGTGTTTTATTCAACTCTTTATAAAAACCACAATTCTGATCTGTGCACTTAGCTGCAGATCCCTTCAAGTCCTCAAAGCCGCGCACACAACTGCAGGCCTCTGCTCACACAACTGTAGATTTCCTTAATCACCCAAAACCCTCTACGCACACAGCTACAGAGGTCGTCCACACACACAGCTGGGACTTAACCTTCTTACAAACAATCCTTAGCTTCACATCAATTCATCTTACATCAAAAGCCTAAACTAACTTCTTTACAAGAGTGCTTATTTATAGTGCACTTATTACAAAACCATGGGCTTAAACCATGGGAACCCCGAACCCTAAACCCTGGACTTAAACCATGGGTTTATTACAAAAAGAAGGTTTTTACTCAACCCCGACACCCCTAAGACTGTTTTGAGTCGTAACTCCGCTTACAACTTCCACAAAAACCATGGAGTTACCAAAATTAGGGACCGTTAAGGTGCGCACCCCAACAGGCCCCTAAGACTCACCAGTGTCCCGTCTCGGGACACTCTGCTGTTTTTCAGGTGGGAGAATTTTGTTGGTGAAGACAGAAAACGGCTTGCTACGGCTGACTGCTACCACGGTCGGGGCTTGCTTGATCCTTCATCCTTTCATCCTTAGTAGAATACATCCATCTCTTATGTTGTTGTCTGCCTACGTCATATTTATGGTGGTCATGGGCGTCATTGGGCCTTCTATCAGCGACCCCATGCTTTGAACTGCCTCCTGTTCATGTCCTATCGAACATTTTACCATCTACAACTTTGGGTCCTTAACAGGCAGTGCCCCTACGTTTGCATGCCATTGAAATTTTGCATAAGACAAACAGCATGCCTCCATTCTTCAGGATCCTCCTAAGTCTTTCCTGAGGGGTTGTGACTTTCTTCGTTCCACTTAGAGCGAACTTCTGCCTTAAATTTCTTTCTGGTTGATCGTATCTGCATTGGCTTCTTTGGCGCTGGAGATGCATCCTTGCAAGGAGGATTGCTCATAAGGTTCTGCAAACCTCTCTCCCTGAACTCTTGTAACAATTCCTGGATTTTGCGATCATTCGACATGGTGCTAACTGTAAACTCAAAGAAGTGCACAATGTAGGAGTCGGAGGCCGGTGTAGCTTCTTATAGAATCCCGCAACAAAAGCTGTCATCATGGTGCATTAATGACGCCAAATCTGATGGAACGGTGGTAAATCTGGTCCACACGACACTAGATTTTCCCAAAATATCATCATGACAGGCAGTTCACGTGCCAATGCCGCCAAGTCGAGTTTGTCCCATTAGTCACATTTTAGGCTGCGACACACTTTTCTTCTTTGAAACAACCACTAACTTCAGCTTTGCCTCAATGAGTACCCTCGACATAATATTCACCTTCAACCCATCCTGACCTATACAGCAATCAAACTTCAACCTTCATGCTTTGACAGTCTTCAACACTTCATAGCTTTGAGAACAAGTTCATTATAGTCTAGTACCCAATTCCAATTGTTCTTGGTACTTAGACTGTCCTTCATGCTGTTACTCCTGATTAAGGGGTCCTGGTTTGTCGCTGTACTTCTTTAACCTACTTCCATTCACCATGGAAGGTAAAATTTCTCCATTCAATTTAGCTAACTGGACTGCACCACCATCAGTAACTCTCTACACTATGTATGGTCCTTTCCAATGTGTCTTGAAATTCCCTGGGAATTTCATGAATTTACTGTCATATAAAAGCACAAGATCACCATTCTGGAACTGCTTCTTCTTAATGTGTCTATCATGCCATGCTTTTTCTCTAGCTTTCTGTACTTGCTGCTGGAACCGTGTAATGAATCTGTCCTCTTCAAGTTCTAGTATCTTTGCCAGCCTTTCTTTCATCATATCTGGGTCATCCATCTGTGTAAAAGCAGATATTCTGAGGCTAGGGACAATGTACTCCATGGGCATGACTGCTTCTTGTCCATAAACCAACCTAAAAGGTGTATGGCCAGTCAACTTCTTGCAGGTGGTTCTATAAGCCCATAGTACTGCTGGAATTCTAAGGTCCCAATCATTTCTGTTAGCATTGCAAACCTTTGTCAAAGCGTGTTCAAGGATCTTGTTAAAGGCTTCGATAGTTCCATTTGCTTGAGGATGATAGGCAGTACTCTTCTGATGATAAACTTGAAATTATTCAGTCAATACTTCAATAGTCTTATTTAAGAAATGTGATCCTTGATCGCTCATAAGAATTCTAGGACACCCAAATCTTGACAGGATGTTATTGAAGATAAACTTCACGGCTGTAGCATCACTACAGGTCTTGACTGGTTGAGCTTCAGCCCAACGAGTAAGGTAGTCAGTTGCTGTAATAATGTATCTTGCTCTGGATTTCTTCGCAGGAGGATTGATAGGTCCAACAAAATCAATAGTCTATTTATCAAAGGGTTGTAAAGTTACCTAGGGAACTAGAGGCATCTCATCCCTCCTGGATGTGTCCCACTGATTTATATAACTTACAATAAGGGTTCTTAGGGACTTGCACATACCTCTGCAGAAGATAGTAGTCTTCAGGTCGATGCTGGCCAGTTGTCCTACAGATCTCACAATATAGAACAATAGGGTTGAACGGGTTTGGTGCACCATAATTCAGGAAATTTCTTACCGCAGGACACCATTCCTTGTCGTGACCCTCTGTCTGACATCATGTACACCAAACCTCTTCATGACTAGCTTTCCCTTTTTTCATATCGCGAAGCTCCAGAGCCATCGCTGCCAACTGCGCTTGTATTTGAGAGATACCATAATTATCTTCGATCGGGGCTGTTTCAAGCTTCATAGCCATTTCCAAGGCCTCCTGCTGATCCGTAACCTTCTGTTGCAAGAGTGGAGTCTGGATGTGCGGCAACAGAGCTGCGATGAACCATTCCTTATGTTGCGCTGGTCCAATAGTGAAACTAACTTGATCTAGTAGAACTTTGAACCTCTAATCAAAGTCCCATACTAATTCTCCTTGCCTCTACTGGATTTCCTTGAGTTCATTGATACACTGCGACTCATATTTAGGCTTCTTAAATTTCTTTATCATTGCTGCTTTTATATCAGCCAAGACATGGTTCTGAGTGCTGGAAAACTTCATGAACCAAGTCAGAGCGCGGTCTCTGAAAGAAGTAACCAGCTGCGCTCTTTTTGTATCTTGATCCGTAATGGTCTTAGCAATCCACACTGCTTCACATAAAAACCAGAACTGTTCTGGATCCTCTGATCCAATTCCTTTGAAAACAGGGAGCTTAATGTCGTCATTCATATGGGTCATCGCGGGTCTTGGGGGGGAGGGAGGGGGACTGGTAGTAGGCGGGGGGGAACTTACTGGGGTAGACTGACCTGCAACAAGAATACTTGGGCTAGGGTTACTTTCAGACTACGACAGGTTCTTAGGGATAATAGGTCTTCGCTGCGGGGTTACCGGAGGGTTTCCAACAGAAGGGGTTTCTTCGGGCTCTGAGACTACTGGACTTATGGGGTTAGACTCGGTATTCTGACCTAGGGTATAGGACTCAAAATTTCTCTTGTACCTTTTGCCACTTCACAGCAAACCACTTTTCTCGTCGAAGGTACTTTCACTTGCAAACATAAGTTAGTAGTGCTAAATATAAACGTCTGATTAAATGAGCAATATACCATTTTCAGCCAATAGCATTTTAATTCTCAAACTAAATGAATTCAAGTACTTACCCCTTGGTCCTTTGAAGAACTGTCATTCGGCTTTGCTGAAGGACGTACTTGTGTCAATGGCGAACTCCATCACAAATGCTTCAAGGGTTCGCGTTGTCCAGAAATCAACAGCGCGGGATATCTCGTTGTTCACCCTTTTCAGTATATTAATTCTTGTGGGGGTCCAATCAGGAAACTTACGTTCTTGGAAGTTCATCCTTCTCTCTGTTAACCTGGATAACCACTGGTGCAACTCTATGTGGATACTACCAAAGAAATTTTCATACAAATCAGAAAAAACATACCTTTGTAAAAAGTCGTTTGCTCTACGACGCGGATCTTTGTTCTCTTGTACAGCAAACTTCAGATAAGTCTCTTCAATCCAATCACCGATTTCGTTCACTGAGGGTCTCCAAAACATAGCCCTCGAGGTACAACGTAAATCCCTCTTGAGCAGATACTCAGTTCAACCGGCAATGGAACCAATTTTTTGGACTATAGGGAAGACCCGGGCTTTATACCATTAACTTCGTACCAACAAAAGACCCACAGTGTTGGCCCTTTCAGCAACAACCTACAAACAGGTTGCAGTCTCACCCGAAACAGCTATGGGGTGCTGCAGAATCAGGTTTCTGCAAGCAGAAGAGGGATATTGCTGTACCTTTAGCTTCTAACAATTATAATCATAAAATGCAGAGCTTTAATAGTTACTTATTTAGCTTCGTGGTTAGATAATCAAACACTGCTTTTCTTAACCCTTTACTGGGAATTCCAATGAAGTTTAGTATTTAGCAGTGATCTTACTTATCAGATATATATTTATCAATGCATAAAAGAACATAACAACAACACAACAAAAACCACAACACACGATATAACGTGGTTCACCCCCAGTTTAGGGGATACATCCACAGAACTGTGTTTTATTCAACTCTTTACAAAAACCACAATTCTTATCTGTGCACTTAGCTACAGATCCCTTCAAGTCCTCAAAGCCGCGCACACAGCTGCAGGCCTCTGCTCACACAGCTGCAGATTTCCTTAATCACCCAAAACCCTCTATGCACACAGCTACAGAGGTCGTCCACGCACACAGCCGGGACTTAACCTTCTTACAAACAAGCCTTAGCTTCACATCAATTCATCTTACATCAAAATCCTAAACTAACTTCTTTACAAGAGTGCTTATTTATAATGCACTTATTACAAAACCATGGACTTAAACCATGGGCACTCCGAACCCTAAACCCTGGACTTAAACCATGGGCACCATGAACCCTAAACCCTGGACTTAAACCATGGGTTTATTACAAAAAGAAGGTTTTTACTCAATCCTGACACCCCTAAGACTGTTTTGAGTCGTAACTCCGCTTACAACTTCCACAAAAACCACGGAGTTACCAAAATTAGGGACTGTTAAGGTGTGCGCCCCAACATCCGCATGGTCACATGCTGGCAAAGTGGTTGGCCTCCTTCACTAGTCCCATCGCATCTACCACCTCCTTCCTCTCCAGGTAACACTATTACCTATGGGCTTTGGAAGAACTGCCATATTGCTTCTGGTTGAGACAGACCTATGGGGTGGTTTGTCATTCTTGTACTCCTCACCTCTAGTGAGGTGAGCTCACCCACAGGCACAAGGATGTAGTGTATCTACACCAGTCCCATCACGCCTGGCAAGTGGAATTCACAAACTGGGTTGTTAAGGCTTTAAACCCCTAACTCTCATATCCGAACAAACATTTATACATGGAACAGTCAATGACTGTCCCCTTTCTGTGGAGGCTTTAGTGGGTGTGATGCTATCAGGGGTTCTGTTGAGGCCTGGAAATTCACAGGTGACAACAGCAAGGGATTCTCCCCAGTTAACGTTCCCAATTATCCCGTGACTGTTTGGTGTAGGGAATTCGTCCGGTTTTCGGTCCGGCTACCGTAGGTCAAGTAACAAAAATAAAGGTTTTACCAGTTGCGACCCGGCCCACCGTGTATATTTTTGTATTTTTTGTTTTAAAATATGATATGCAAGTGCCTACCTAACATGTATATTTGATAAAGAATGCAAGGAGTACTCACAATGTGATGCGCAGGTTCTTACCTCTCATCTTAAACTCCCAAACATCTAAATCACCTATATTGCAAGAAAATAAATACTAACTAGGCTATCTCTAGAGAGCTAGATATTAATTCATGAGTAATGCAATATTGTCCACGTGTTATGGAAAATCCCAGATAGTTGTTCTTATAACCAAAACATATAAACATGAATAAAAGTATACATGATAAGATAGCTCATCAATAGTTAAAAAATCCCATTACTCATAGTGGAAAACATCACAGAATATACTAGAGAACATTCAGGCAAGAACATAGGTTCAGAAAGTTAGAACGCTCTCACAGTTAATGAAACACAGTTGAAAATGAAATATTTCCCATTCAACATCGCTCATTAAATCACATTGAAACATTCCACATATCACCTTCTCCAATAGGCAAAATTTGCAATTGTTGGTTGTAAAACGAAATAGTTCCTCTTACAAACAATAGTTCACAAGTTTTTCCAGGGAAAAAAGCCGTTGTAAGTTCTAACTTTCCTATATTTAAACTAAATCAGCTAACCGTTGGGCTGCCCCCGAAACGCGTGACCTTTCGGTTCCCCAAAACGTTTAACATTCCCATTTTATATTTTCTGTGCATATTCATGATCTGCTTAGTAACTGACAGATCTTTCTAGGTTTGGGGATTTTGTCGCCATTGATTCTGCCTTCTCTTTTTCTTGCTCTCCTTGGGATCCTGCTAGTTTCAGTTTGACTTTTGACAACACTGCCCAACTCCCTTCTGCCACTTGTCTCCCAGCTATGCCTTTGCGCCGCGGTGGTCTGAACAATCTCTTGAGTCCACCTGTAATTAAACGACATGTATTATTAATCGGGACCACATTTTTCAATAAAACCAAACTACATCAACAAAATGACTGGTCATCAAAAGGCCCTATACTGTCATGAAACCTTAACGAGCGCCAGAACCACTATTACTCATGTAGGGGCTTAAAACCTACAAAAGTGACGGGTAGAGAAACACTTGTCGGCGGCTTAAAATACTAAAAACATTGGGTGGGTAGTCTCACTCACAGCTGTATCAGCGGATCCTCAATTGGAAATGAGTTCCACGAGACTGTTAAACTTATCGGTGTTGGAAGAGCTAAACTCAAACTCTAAGTGAAAAAGTCCTAATCAGCGAGTGGAAGAACATCGACATCGAACACTTAGCACACTACACACCTGCAAGGGTGGAGGAGGAAGGACTAAGGCCTCCAATCCAACAAAAAATGATGAAGGCCCGACAAAGCATTGGCGAGAAGAGCGGTTGTATGCCGGATACCTAGTTTGTTTGGGAGCCACAATTGCGGAAGGTAAACAGACTACAAACTCCGATACTTTGAACAAGCCAACAAAATGACGCGACAACAGAGAAGTTAATATCATCGTTGGATTTCTGCAACGGAGGCTACCTAAGGAAACATGGTGTCGATAAGTTGTTCAAATGACTTCCGAAACGTTAGTTAACGTGGGAAATAGGTTCCCAAGAGGAAATCACAGCTTGAAGGGTAACAAAAACAAGCTCTAAAATCCGCGACCCACAGCAATTTCAAACATAAGCAATTTTTTGAAAACAGAAAGAGAGTTAACCTTAAAATAGTCTGAAATTAAAACATGACCAAAAGAGTTCATGGATCCAAACAATTCAAGGTAGCATTAAAATCATGAGGGGGTCCAAAATTTCAAAAATTTGGGGAAAACAGTTGCAGCTGCAACAATTGGTGATTACCTGGTGAACCTAGATCTCTGGAGGCTTATTCCTTGAGAGACAGACTGTTAAACAACAAATGAACCTATTGAATTCTTCCAGCTATCTGGATTTCTCACATGGAAAATGTATGTACCTTTAATCATTGATGATAGTCCGATTTGGGAGAGTGGAAACCAGGATTTTCAAGTCAAGATAACTCTGTTGAGGCCGAAAGATGAATTTCATTGTTACCTTTGTCTTCAGGTAGCTTCCAGCTCGGACACCATAGGATTGTAGCATATGGTAAATAGAAATATTCATTTTTTCCTCATTCCCATGCCATTTCAGCACTTTTCGTGCTTTTGGACTTTTGTCCTTTTCATATGAGTCCTCCTGCAGGCCTTTCTTTCTGAATTTTGATTCAGGCTCCTCTATCCCAAGTGTCCTTTTGTGTGAGAGGTGTATTCACATTTCAGCTCACGGACAGAGAGGAACTTTCAGTGATTTAGTACTTATATGGTTCAGCATTTGTTTTGATATATAATGCTTTCATAGGAGTTTTCGACTCTTATCTGCCTTTTGGCATTCATTTATTGGCATGGGCTCAATTGTATATAATATACAGTTTACCTTGCCTCTTTTCCATGGGCCCTCTGCTGTCACTCCCTAGGACATTTTAAATGTGACATGGATGGAGTCTCAAAATAATATTCCAGACCCTTTGATTCTAGTTAATTTCACAAGGGTTAAGAAAGAATTCAATGTGTACATAGCTATTCAAGAAAACTGCTAAAATGGAAGAAGTTCTTTCAGATAAATAGCAAAATACAGTCTTATACCCAAGGACTTTAGTCATTCCAAAATTCTGATGTTCTCCATGCAACCACGGGTTTTCCTCCTTTATTGAAATCAATAGAATTTAAACTAAAACAAGACTGGACCACCTAACTCAAAGAAGACGGACAGGCCATATTATTTATATACAAGATAGAAGAACACGAACAAAACTCAGGAAAAATAAGGTTTGAGAACTAAGCCGTTTACTGGTAAGTTCTCTTCCCACCCTTGTAAATCTTGCAACCTATAAGTTGAAGGGCCAAGCTTTGCCACAATCTGGAAAGGACCTACCCACAATTGCTGGAATTTCGTGTGTTTTCCTTTCTCATCATGGGGGTGGTCCCACTTGAGAACCAAATCTCCCACCTCAAAATATTTTGTTCCAGCCTTGTGTTTATCAAACCATCTCTTTATTACCTCTTGTTGTTGTTTAAATCGCTCTCTGGCTTTAGATCGAGATTCTTCTACCTTCATGTTGGCACTTAGGGTAGACCCGGGTTCTTATACTATTATCTTCACCAAAAAACTGACCCACAGTGTTGGCCCTTTCGGCAACAACCTGCGAACAGGTTGCAGTCTCACCCGAAACAGCTATGGGGTTCCGCAGAATCAGGTTTCTACAGACAAAAGAGGGATATTACTGTACCTTTAGGCTTAACAAATAATAATCATACAACATACAGCTTCGACGATCACTTAACTAGCTTCACAGTTTACATAAATAGACAGTTTCTTGCTTAACCCTTAACTGGGAATTCACAGTGAAGTTTAATAATTAGCAGTTTATCTTACTTTAATATTTATCTATTTATCAAATGCATAAAACAGAACTGAAACAAAATAACAAGAACCACCACAACACAAGATATACGTGGTTCACCCCTAGTGTAGGGGCTATGTCCATAGAAATGTGTTTATATTCAACTCTTTACAAACACACAGTTCTGATCCACGCACTCCGCTGCAGATCTTCTCAATCACCCAAAACTGTGCACTCCACTGCAGAACCTTTCTTACAAAACCCTCTGCACACTCAGCTGCAGAGGTCGTCCACGCACTCAGCTGGGACTTGACCTTAAGCTAAAAATAGGCCTTAACTTCTTCGCATCAAATTATCATCATAACATAAAACCTTTAAAAACCTCCTTGACTCCTTTACATAAGTGCCTATTTATACAAGTGCACTATTACAATACCACAGGCTTAAACCATGGGCACCCAAAAACCATAAACCATGGGCTTAAACCATGGGTCATTTACAAAAAAAGGGGCTTCGACCCAACCCCGAAGCCCCTAACACTATTTTGTGCCGCAACTCCACTTACAAGATTCGCACCAAAACCGCGGAGTTTCCAAAATTAAGGACCTTTAAGTTCCGAACCCCAACAGGCCCCTAAGACTCACCAGTGTCCCGTCACGGGACACTTTGCTACTTTTATGGGGGAAGAATCTTATTGGAGAAGATAGTAAATTGCTTGTTGAGGCTATGCATGATGTCTTCGAATGCTTGCTCGTTCTCCCCTATGTCCTGCAATACTGCTGCAGATGCTTCGTTGGCCTTTTCCTACGCGAATGCATCATACTCGTTTAGGACTTTGAACTGGTTGTCTACAGCAGTGCTTAACTCCAAAGCCTCGTTAGTGAGCGGTTGCACAGATTTGACCAACAGTGTTTCTTTCCTTCTGCATGCCTTAATTTCTTACTGGAGCTCGTTTCTCTGCTTTACCTTAAGCATCTTCTACATAGGAGGCAATGTCTTGATCTCTGCTTTGACTGCATCTAGCTCTATCTATCGCTCCTTTATGGTTTCTTGCAACTTTTCAAATTCTGGGTTGTCCTGCAAGTTTACCCAAGCCTTGACGCTTTCCTCTAGCATCTTTGCTGCACTGCTCACAAGATCTGAGATCTTTGTTGCTAAGGCCTTAGTATCTCTGTGACGTTATTCCCTGACCTCTGGTGGACTCTCAGGAATGATGCGAAGTTGAAGCTCCGCAATCTGAGCCTCATGTTTCGCTTTCATCTTTTCTATCTAGCTACGAGGCTGTTGTGCATAGTCTTTCAGCTTGATGATCCTTTTCTCTGGTTCTTCCTTAGCCTGCATGTCGAAGTCAAGGAGACTCCGACACACCTCATCCAATGCTCGCGCTAGTGTATCCCACTTGCTTTATGCTTCCCTCTTCTTCTGCTTTGCTTCTTCCAACTGCGCTGCGAGGCTCTCACTCTTCTTCGTTGTATTTTCCAACTTCCTGTGCGAGAATCCGCCACATTCTTGGATCTCATTCATGATTGCCAATTGATAGAGATGTAGCTCCGGCATAGACAACTTGGTGTAATATATCCCAACCGTCATGCTCATCTGCGAGCGAGATGTTGCATCGGTTATTATGAGGGCTGCACTTGGTACTTGTCCTCTGTTATCTCTGGCTGGCCATTGTCTTGTGTCTGGCTGCGTGCTTACTAGAGCACTACTTGCTGCAACGCTAGTCGCTGATCTTTCGGCTAACTCCTTCAGTTTTGTAATTCACTGCGCTACGCCAGTGAGCGCATCAAGGTGCGTAGCTGCAAACTCTGACCATTTGCTAGTTAATACTTCTATGGACTTCATCATAGTCTGGTCAAGCTCTTCAATCGTCAAAGTGGGATCTTCGATGATATTCTTCATCTTTGATGCCTTCGCTTTCTTTCGAGGCTGAGGCTTAGCCACTTCCTCTGCCTCTGAAGACTTGCGCTTATCTGGGCGATTGGGGTCTGAGATTGTCTTTACTGACTCTTCTTCTTCTTCATCACCTCCGTCATCTCCACCTTGGTCATCTCCACTCTGCTGCGACTCATCCTACTCCTCACTTTCTTCGAGTGGGTCATTTTGCTGTGGCTGACTAGGACCTGCACCTACATCTGTCACTGGGGGGACTGGTATGTTGGGTTTTGTCCCTGCGTCCTTCATCCATTCAGCTGGCCACTGCTGAACTACTGCGAGGATGTCTTCCATGTTCACAATGTATGGAAACTTCCAGCATGTATGCTTTCTATCTGGGTGGGCCTGGATGAAGACATTATGCATTCCAGCCTTGAAGTTGGCCACTCCAGCATATTGAGAGAATAGCTCATTGCTGAGCCGTGGCATTTTGAGAATCTCATATGAGATACTCATCGAATAAAAGGTGAACACGTAGTTCATCATCTACTGTAAAGCTTTATACTGTGAGACCCACAGAGATGTGTACCTTGTTGCACCAGGCATCTGCGGAGGCACATCGACAAACTGTGCCTCGGTAGGTTCTCTCCATCCTACCAGTGCAATAAGCACTAAGAACCATGAATAGTGAAAGGGTCTACCTTTCTCCTGCACATCTCGGACATCTTCGAGGAATTCTGTAGCAATGTAGTCTGCCCATTTGTAACTGTAGCCTTTGGAACAGTTCGCAGCAATACTGACGATTGGGGTAGGTACTTCATTCGGTCTGCACTTCCGCATTAATTTGCATGCTAAGAGCTCTGCTACGAAGTGAATTTTTTGGTGCTGAATTGTCGAGGTTTGATACCCTCGCTTTCCTTTCGTCAGGCCGAATCGGTCCTTCATGTGCTGCGCCAGGTTCGTATCTTCATTTTTCCCAATGAATTCAATTCCAGGATCAGGCCCTTCCTTCAGCAAGCCTGTGATCTTATGAATTAGTTCTCCATTAATGGCAATTCTCTGGCTTCCTATCCACAGGTGCCCATCATGCACCAACGCCAATAATTTCTTGACCACCATGGTCACCTGTGTGCTGCGACCGAAGTGGGGGGACATTTAGCATCTTCAACAAGCCAGCTTGCTCCAAGCTAGTAGCCCATTGTTTTACTTCGAGCAACATCGTACTAGCCTCTGAATAATGGACAAAGTGCAAGTATGTCCCAAGTGTGAAATGTGGAAATTTCCCACGATCATTCGTATCGTGGTCGGCGTACTGAAGTCGATCTATTTTTCCTGTCATTGTTCCGACCAACTGCACACCCTGTGGCAGCGAAGGGGTGCATAATGTGAACTTTGTTGTCCGCCGAGGTGGCTGAACTCCTAGTCGAATAGGAGGAAGATATGGTGGACGTTGTGATGCAACGTTCTCATCCTCACCGAAGTCTTCAAAACCTTCAAGTGGGAGCTCTACCGAACTACAAGGATTCATCTCAGGACCCTCCAGTGTCTTCCCTGGTGGCTTGTGCCTGTCTTCGTTCCGCTTAGAGCAAACTTCTGGCTTAAACTTCTTCCTGGTAGATCATGTCTACATTGTTTGAACCGGCACTCGGGGAGTCTCTTCGCGAGGTGCAGATGCAGGTGGATTTCTCACAAGGTTCTGCAGACCCCTCTGTTCAAATTCTCTCAACAATTCTTGAACTTCGCGATCAGCTGACATGGACTCAACTCAAGAAAATGTGTAATGCGAAATTCGTGGATCTAGGTGTCTTCTTATGGAATGAAATGACCAAATTTGCCATAACTGTGCATTAAAGACACCAATCTGACAGAGCAGTTGTAGATCTTGTCCAAACGGTGCTAGATTTCCCAAAATCTCATCATTATAGGCAGTTATTGCAGTTAACGTACCGGCACCGCCAAATCTGATTTTTTTTTCCAACGGTCGTATTTTAAGATTCGATACACCTTTCTTCTTCGGCACACCACTAACTTCAGCTTCACCACAATAAGGACGTTTGACACATCCTAACACCAGTTTCAACAGAGCTTCGAGCTTCGACCCATGACAGAATTTCTTCAACAGCCGTCGACACTTCGTAAATTTTTCAACAATCTGCTAAAGCTCTTCTAAGAACAAGTTCATTATAGTCTAGTACCCAATTTCAACTATTCTTGGTACTTAGACTCTCCTTCTTGATATTACTTATGATCAGGGGGTATAGGCTTGTCCCTGTACTTCTTTAATCTACTTCCATTGACCATGGAGGGAAAAATTTCTCCATGCAATTTAGCTAACTAAACTGCACCATCATCAGTAACTTTCTGAACTATGTATGGTCATTTCCAATGTTTCTTGAAATTAACTGGGAACTTCATGAATTTGTTGTCGTATAAGAGCACAAGATCACCATTTTGAAAATGCTTCTTCTTAATGTGGCTATCATGCCATACTTTTTCTCTATCTTTCTATACTTGCTGCTGGAAACCTGTAATGAATCTATCTTCTTCTAGTTCCAGTATCTTCACTAGCCTTTCATTCAGTATAGCTGGATCATCCATCTCTATGAAGACAGATATTCTCAGGCTAGGGACAATGTACTCCATGGGAATAACTGCTTCCTATCCATATACCAGCCTAAAGGGTGTATGGCCTTTCAACTTCTTGCAAGTGGTTCTATAATCCCATAATACTGCTGGAATTCTAAGATCCCAATCATTTCTGTTAACATTGTAAACCTTCGTCAGAGTGTGCTCAAGAATCTTGTTAAAGGCTTCGACAGTTCCATTTGCTTGAGGGTGGTAGGCAACACTCTTCTGATGATATACTTGAAATTCTTCAGTCAATGCTTCAATAGCCTTATTCAAAAAATGTGATCCTTGATCACTCATAAGAATTCTAGGACACCCAAACCTTGACAAGATGTTATCAAATATGAACTTTGCAGTTGTAACAGCACTATAGTTCTTGACTGGTTGAGCTTCGGCCCAACGAGTAAGGTAATCAGTTGCTGTAATAATGTATCTTGCTCCAGATTTCTTTATAGGGGGATTGATTGGTCCAACAAAATCAATAGCCCACTTGTCAAATTCTTGTAAAGTTACCTAGGGAACCAAAGGCATCTAATCCCTCCTGGATGGTTTTCCTATCCTCCGACATATATAGAAGCTGTGGCAATACTCTCTTGCATCCTTATGAATTGTAGGCCACCACAATCCGGCTGTCAGAATCTTCTGTGATGTATCTTTTCTTGCATAATGACCTCTTGCTGCTCTAGAATGTTCCTCATCCAAAATTAATGGATTTTCATGTTCCAGGACACATTTGTGCAGTATTTCATCTGGTCCCATCTTATATAGTTGTCCTTCTATCAAGGTAAATTCAGCTACTCTAACCACCAGCTGCTTCTTCTGCTATGTTGTCATCTCAGAGGGTGCAAAACCTGTAGATAAGTACTGAACAATATCCTGAAAATAGTCATCAACCATCTGGATGTCAAACAACTAGGAATCAGGAAGACCTTCGTCCAAACTAGTGGGCTATTCTCCTAACTCAAGCCTCGACAAGTGGTCAGGCCCTAGGTTGAGTCTTCCTGGCTTAACTATGATCTCAAAATCATACTCCTGAAACAAAATCAGCCATCTACATATCTTTCCACCTAACATAGGCTTGTTAACCAAATACTTCAAAGTAGAATGGTCAGTGAACATCTTAAAATGAGATCCTAACAAATAATTCCAAAATTTTTGCAAAGCATAAACCATAGCTAGACCTTTTCGTTCTATCGTAGTATAATTATTTTCTGCTGTGGACAATTTTCTACTTGCAAAAGCAATAGGGTGATCAATATTACCTTCACCTGACTGAGCCAATACTACACCTAAAGCAATGGAAGATGCATCGACGTGAACATGAAACTCCTTATTCCAGTCAGGGAATACTAAGATAGGGGTAGTTACCATCTTTTCTTTCAAAATGTCCAAGCTTTCCTGACATTCAGATGTCCACTCAAACTTAATATCTTTCTTCAACTTCTTTTCCATAGGGGCTGTAATCTGAGCATACCCTTTAATGAATTTCTTGTAATATCCAGTATGACCAAGCGTAGTGCGAAGTTGCTTAATAGACTTCAGAGGTGGCAAGTTCACAATAATGGCTATCTTCGCAGGATCCACCATCAATCCTTGCTTGCATACAATGTGACCTAGCAGAATTCCAAAAGGTGCACAAAAGATACACTTCTTCAGGTTCAATGAAATCTGATGCTGTCTACACTTGTCCAGCATAAGTCTTAAACTGGCTATATGATCTTTCAATAACCCAAATATAGTCCAATCATCAAAGTAAACTTCCAATAAATTATGAATAAATTCCTTAAATGCAGATATGACTACTCTGGAAAACATAGCAGGTGCATTCTTCAATCCAAAGGGCATAACAGTATACTGAAAAGATCCCATTTCTATAGAGAAGGTTGTTTTATGTCAATCCTCTGGAGCAATTCTGATCTGATGGTAACCTGAAAATCCATCAGTGAAAGAATACACTTCTTGACCTCCGACATTGTCTAAAACTTCATCTCTAAAGGGAGTATGGAAAGGATCATGTAAATAGGCATCATTCAGCTTCCTCAGGTCAACACAGATTCTGATTTCTCCCTTGGTCTTCTTTTCTTGTACCACCCTAGGACTAACCCATTCGGACTCTTCGACAGGCTCAATGATTCCTGTAGCAAGCATCTTATCTAGCTCCATCTTGACTTTTTCTTTATACTTAGGATTTATCCTGTAAGGGCACTTCTTCACAGGCTTCGCATTAGGTTTCAAAGGGATTTTTATCACTCCTATATCACCAAGGATACCTTTCATTTCTGAGAACTTCATCGGAAATAAGTCCTAATACTCATGGAGAAGTTCAGTCACTTTGCTTACCATTTCTTCATCCCAATAATCTCCAATGGTAGCGTACTTAGGCATTTCTTCTGATCCAATGTTTACTTTCCTTGTCTTCAAGGGATGAGTTACTTCAGGTGATTCGAGTACTGGTCCATTTACTTCGCAGTGTCCTTCTGACTCAGGAATATTAATGTTGCGAGGTTCATCATCTTCATCAATGGAGAGGTTATAGCATTCTACTACATTAGCTTCTTGTTCCTTCCAATCAGGTTGGTACTCTGCTATTTCTTTATCATCAAACACCTTAGTATGGATCAACCTCATAGCTACGTCCAAAGCAGGAAAAACCTCATTAATAGAAAATGTAAGCACAAAACTATCAACAAAACTATACCAACTTACAGTACCATGGCAAAGCTCAACCTCCGCATACCAGTTCTTTGCTACATGTTCCAGAGTGTGTACAAACCTATGTACCCATTCTTCACAAGGTACATGCTTCCATGCTTCGTAACTCTGCTCCAAATTTTCCCGAGGGCTATTCTTACCATTAAATCTAATTCGCACCTCTTGAGGGTGATCTATGAATCTCAAGCAAATAAAATTTTGACAAGCACTCCAAACTATGAATATACTTTTTATGACCATTCCACCATCTGGCAGCTGCGGCTCTGAATACTGAATCTAGAGTCTCCATTTTTTGTGAATCTGGTACTTGCTCTGAGAATTGTAGAATAAAATCTTCTAGGTCTTTCAAGCCATCAAAAGTAGGTAAGACTCTTGTCTGTGAGCCAACCCATCTGAGAGACTTGGAAATTCTTGCACATCGATGTCCATGTAGCTCATACAGTCTATTCTGCCAATTCTCTAGGCCTTCGTCTGAATCAGTCATGCAAGAATTGTCACACTACCAATCCATTATTCCTTTAGCAGTAGGGTTAACATAGTCTTCTTCTTTAGCTATGATGTTGTAGATATGATCCAAAACATCCTGATATTCATCTTTGACTGGCTCTGTATACTTTTCTCCTTGAGAAGGGTCCAATGGTACTATGACTCTCAAGCCTTTTCCTTCAAAATTCATCTGTCTATTCTTAAGGTTGATTACTGCATAGTTGTCTATTTCCCATTCAACTCCTAGCAAGGCTGGATAGGGGTTGCTAACATCAATTATTTCAATGACTTCAAAGTCTGCTAAGGTACTGACTCCATCTATATCCACTGGTACACTAGGGAATCTTCCTAAGGGCACAATCTTCTACTAATTGGCTAACCTCAGCTGTATAGGGGACCATTCAAGCGTAGGTTTTCCCATTTTTTCCCATGTCTGCTTAGTTAGGACATTCACTTATGATCCTAAGTCTAAAATGATATCAGTCATGTCATAATCTCCTATCTAAGCATGCAATCTCATTTCTCTTCCAGTCCTTCTAACTCTATTAACAATTTTTCCTCAATCAGAGCTTCGCTGAGGTTCGCAAGATGCAATAAATTTCTGTAACTCATTCAAAGCATTCTGATTTCTTAATACCTTCATACAACTCTGGAAAAATGATGTCAGTGTACTTACTTGATCCGGCGAATCTTCTTGGAACTGTAACTGCTGTTGATGATGTTGCGTAGTTGCTACTGATGTCCTTGGATCAGCAAAGTCTTTTTTAGCTTCCATAAATTTTCCTTTTTCTCTTCAAACATCGAAGGCTGGAATTTTCTCTGGGATCTTGCGGACCCAAGCCTCGTTAGGATGTTTCTCCTTATTCTGCACTTGCATCATAGCTCCACTCCTTGTAACAATTTTCAGGGCTGGGACAGGTTTTTTCTCTACAACAATCATCTGAACATTTTGAGTAGGGGCACCATTTCTTTCTTGTATCTTGTCTATCAACTGTGGGCATTGCTTAATCGCATGATCGACTGCTCTACAATATCAACGTGTTGTAGTTGGGTTCTGACAGTCTCTAGCTACATGTCTTTCCTGATTACAATTATATCAAATAACCTGGCCTCGACCTTTGAAATTACCTCTACCTGATGTACTACCACGGTAACCATATCCATCATTTCCTTGTGCATCAGGTTGTACCCTATAAGCATCATAGGTTCACTCTCTCATGAGGTCAAAGCTGCGACATTCATCTTCATTATGTCCAGCTAACTTACAGAACTTGCAGTAGGGATTCTTGGGTACTTGAACATATCTCTGTAGCAGGTAGCAATCTTCAGGTCGATGCTGGCCAATTGTTCTACAGATCTCACAATATAGGACATTAGGGTTAAATGGGTTTGGTGCACTAGTATTTAGATAATTTCTTAATGCAGGACATTGTTCTTTGCCATGATCTTCTATCTTACATCGTGTACACCAAACCTCTTCTCGAAGAGATTTCCCTTTTTTCATGTCGCGAAGCTCCAAATCCATTTCTACTAACTGTGCTTGTATTTGGGCTATTCCAGAATTGTCTCCAACATGAGTTGTTTCCAGTTTCATAGCAATTTCCAAAGCCTCTTGCTGATCAGCAACCTTCTGCTGCATAAGTGGAGTCCTGATATGAGGCAATAGTGCTGCAATGAACCATTCTTTATGCTATTCTGGTCCAATGATGAAACTAACTTGATCCAGCAGAACCTTGAACCTCTGATCAAAGTCCCAAACCGATTCACCTCGCTTCTACTAAATTTCTTTCAGTTCAGTTATACACTGTGACTCTGATTTAGGCTTCTTGAATTCTTTGATCATTGATTTTTTAATATCAACCAAGGCATAGTTCTAAGTACTGGAAAACTTCTTAAACCAGGTCAAATATCAGTCTCTGAAAGAGGTGACCAGCTGTGCTCTTCTTGTATTTTGATCCATAATATTCTTAGCAGTCCAAACAGCTTCACATAAGAACCAAAACTGTTCTGGATCCTCTGATCTAGTTCCTTTAAATACTGGGATTTTTATATCATCATTCACATGGGCCATATTGTATCAAGGGGGGGGGGGGGGGGGGGGGGGGGGGGGGAGGAGGAGGAAGACTGGTAACAAGAGGAAGGGAACTTTTTGAGGTAGACTGACCTACGACAGGACTACTCGGGCTAGGGTTACTTTCAGACTGCGATGGGTTCTCAGGGATAACAGATCTTCACTGAAGAGTTATAGGAGGGTTTCTAACAAAAGGGGTTTCTTCAGACTCAGATTCTTCAAGACTTACTGGGGTATAATCAGTATTCTGGCCTAGGGTATAGGATCCAAGAGTTCTCTTGTATCTTTTACCACTTCGAAGCAAACCACTTTGCTCGTCGAAGTCACTTTCGCTTCCAAACATAGTTTAGTAGCAATAAATGTAGCAATCTAATTCGATAAGCAATATTCCTTTCTCAGCCAAGAGCATTTTAATTTTCAGACTAAATGAATTCAGGTACTTACCCCTTGGTCCTTTGAAAAACTGTCTTTCTGCTTCGCTAAAGGAAGTATGCGTGTCGATGGCGAACTCCGTCACAAATTCTTCAAGGGTTTGCGTTGTCCAAAAATCAACAGCTCTTGATATCGCGTTGTTCACCCTTTTCAATATATTAATTCTTTTTGGGGTCCAGGCAGGAGACTGATCTTCTTTGAAGTTTGTCTTTCTTTCTGTCAACCCGGATAACCACTGGTGCAATTCTACGTGGATACTACCAAAGAAAATTTCATAAATATCAGAAAAAATGTACCTTTGCAAGAAGTCGTCTAAGCTACGATGGGGATCCTTATTTTCTTGTTCAGCAAATTTCAGATAAGTATCTCCAACCCACACACTGATTTATTTTACTGAGGGCCTCCAAAACATATCCCTCTAAGTACGACGTAGATCCCTCTTAAAGCAGATACTGGTTCAACCGGCAACGGAACCAATTTGTTGGCGCTTAGGGCAGACCTGGGTTCTTATACTGTTATCTTCACCAACAAACTGACCCATAGTTTTGGCCCTTTTGGCAACAACCTGCGAACAGGTTACAGTCTCACCTGAAATATCTATGGGGTGCCGTAGAATCAGGTGTCTGCAGACAATAGAGTGATATTACTGTACCTTTAGCCTTAACAAATAATAATCATACAACACAGAGCTTCGACAATCACTTAACTAGCTTCACAGTTTACATAAACAGACAGTTTCTTGCTTAACCCTTAACTGGGAATTCATAGCGAAGTTAATAATTAGCAGTTTATTTTATTTTAATATTTATCTATTTATCAAATGCATAAAATAGAACTGAAACAAAATAACAAGAACCACCACAACACAAGATATACGTGGTTCACCCCTAGTGTAGGGGCTACGTCCACAGAACTGCGTTTATATTCAACTCTTTACAAACACACATTTCTAATCTGCGCACTCAGCTGCAGATCTTCTCAATCACCCAAAACTACGCACTCAGCTGCAGAACCTTTCTTACAAAACCCTCTACGCACTAAGCTGCAGAGGTTGTCCACGCACTCAGCTGGGACTTGACCTTAAGCTAAAATTAGGCCTTAACTTCTTTGCATCAAATTATCATCATAACATAAAACCTTCAAAAACCTCCTTGACTCCTTTACATAAGTGCCTATTTATACAAGTGCACTATTACAATACCATGGGCTTAAACCATGGGCACCCAAAAACCATAAAACATGAGCTTAAACCATAGGTCATTTACAAAAAGAGGGGCTTCGACCCAACCCCAAAGCCCCTAAGACTATTTTGTGCCGCAACTCCGCTTACAATCTTTGCACCAAAACCGCGGAGTTCCCAAAATTAAGTACCTTTAAGGTCCGTACCCCAACACTTCAGGAGATTATATATCCTCATTTGTAAGACTTCATTATCTGATCCTCTAGATTCTTGAGCTATTATGGAATAGGGTAACATGATATTGGGGGGTAGAATGGCCTCTTTACCATACACAAGGGTATACAGAGACATTCCTATCCAAGACTTGGGGGTGACTCTATCATCCCAAAGGGCATTTGGTAAAGCTAAGTGCCAACTCCTCTAATTTTCTATCACCATCTTTTTTAAAATCCTAATTAGGTTCTTGTTGGTAGATTCAGCTAAGCCATTTCCCTGTGGATAATAATTAGCAGAGTAATGCAACTTAATTCCTTTCTCATGAGCAAAAGCAGTTAATTTCATTGAGGAAAAGTAAGTAGCATTATCAAAAACTAAACAAACTGGAACTCCAAACCTGGTCATAATATGGTCTTGCAAGAAGTCTATGAGCACAGTCTCGTTTATTTTGCGCAACGGGATGGCTTCGACCCAGCGAGTGAAGTAGTCAACTGCTATCAGGATATACTTGTGTTGCAAGGAAGAATTTGACTTTATCTCCCCAATGATATCTAACCCCCATTGTTCAAAGGGATCTGTTATTATCACAGGCTTCAATGGCCCTGCTGCTTTAGCTTGTCTTTCGCTACACCTTTGACAAGTGTCGCACTTCCTAACATGAGCATGTGCATCTTTAAAGAGCGTGGGCCAATAGTATTCGTCTCTGAGAATTTTGTGAGTTGTAGTATCCCCTGAAAAATGTCCCCCAGTAGGTCCATCATGCAAGTTTGTCATTACCTTCTTTGCATCTTCTTTCTCTAAGCATCTGAGGAGAACTCCATCATAATTTTTTCTGAATAATATTCCTTCAATAATTTGATAGGAGGCTGACTTAAGACGCAGTGCTCTCCTTTGCTTAGAATTCCAATGTTCCAGTAATGACCCAGTCTGGAGATAATGCACAAGGTCTCGGAACCAAGATTCTGGAGATGTAAAAAGGGGGCATACATCCATTAGATGTAACTCAGCTTCGTCTTCCCAGGCATGTTCTTCATTGTTTCCATTTTCAGTCATCAGCCTCCATAATCCTTGCCCTTTAACTATAGAAGCTGGCTTGAATTCAAGGTCATATTCCTGAAGAGTAGTTACCCAATTACCCCTTCTTTCTCCTAACTCCTTCTGTACGAAAACAAACCTTACAGCTGGGTGTGGGACAATTACCTTAGTCCGGTTTTTTAATATGTATGGCTTGAATTGTTTCACCGCTTTGAACACTGCGTAAGCTTGTTTAT
Organism: Pseudotsuga menziesii; assembly: GCA_001517045.1. Taxonomy (NCBI): domain Eukaryota; kingdom Viridiplantae; phylum Streptophyta; class Pinopsida; order Pinales; family Pinaceae; genus Pseudotsuga; species Pseudotsuga menziesii. Next base: position 83,330 of record LPNX010052513.1, read on the forward strand.
CTATAGCTGGGTAATTCAATTCGGCCCCTTGTAGATGAGTGCTCATAAATGATATGGGGAACTCATCTCCTAGATCTTGCTTCTGAGTAAGCATAGCTGCTAGCGAATCATCAGATGCGAAAGTGTACAGAATAAAATCTTTATCAAAATCAGGGCTCTTGAGGGAGGGTGCGTGTGCAATAGTGGTTTTAATCTTACCGAATGCATTCTTCTCAACATCAGTCCACTTGAATTCTACACTTTGCTTTACCATTTGCTGCAAAGGTTTAACAATTTGGGAAAAATCTGGTACAAACCTTCGCACAAAGTTTATTGTCCCCATAAATGATTGCATGCCCTTCTTATTATGGGGCAGGGGAATCTGTTCAATGGCTATGATCCTTTCTAGGTCTATGGATATTCCCTTCTTTTAGACTACGTGAACCAGCAACTTACCCTCCATAACAGCAAACACGCACTTCTTGGGGTTGAGTGAGATACCATATTTTTGGCAGCATTCAAAAATCTGCTTCAGATGAAACACGTGCTCTTCTCTCCTCTTTGAGAATAGTGTGATGTCATCGAACTACACTATAGCACTGCGGCCAATCAAACCATAGAAAGCTATGTCCATAGCCCTTTGGAACATAGCTCCAGCGTTTATAATCCCAAAGGGCATTCTTCGGTAAGCAAAAGTTCCCCATCTGGTCCTGAATGTTGTCTTTAATCTATATTCTTCGGCTACTAATACTTGATTGTAGCCTGAGAATCCGTCTAATAAAGAAAATAGTTCAGAACCTGAGACCATTTGTAGTAGTTGCGCCATGGGTGGAACAGGATAATTGTCTTTATCCGAAGCGCGATTTAAATTTCTGAAATTCACACATAGCTTGATTTCTCCAGATTTTTTTCTCACTGGTACCAGATTTGAGACCCATTCCGAGTGTCTGACCTTAAAAATGATTCTAGCATCCAACAGTTTCTTAACTTCACTTTGGATTAGAGGCTCCAATTTTGGGTGCATTTTCCTTAAAGGTTGCTGATAAGGTTTGACTCCAGATTTGATGGGGATAACATGTTGGATGATACCGGTGTCATATGTCTTCAGATCTTCGTATGTCCAGGTGAAAACATCTTTATATTGATTAAAAAGACTGATGAACTTATCTCTTTCTACTGGTGAACAACATTTTCCAAGATTCACATATTTGGGCTTTGTCTTAGTCCCTAAAGTTATCAATTTGAACTGCAGAGATGAGCTGTGAGTCTTCACGTTTGCTGGTCTTCTAAATTTTTAATTTAAATCAAACATCCGTTCTAAGGTTCTGACTCCTTTAGGGATGAAATTATCAAATTTCAGCTAAGCCTGATGTTCTTCATCATCGATAATCGCCCCTTTGAATACCTCATCATTTGTTAAGCATTCTATAATCTTCTAATCGTCATCGAACACTTGTAGGTTGGTAATCATATCTACAACCGAGGGCCTGAAAAGCAATTCAATGGAGCACCGATTATTAGTAGGCACAAGCCTAGCAGCTGATGTGGCCAACAAGTCAACTGCTGCATTCTTAAGTATTGGAATTGATATAATATTAAATGCGTTAAAACATTTGAGTAAATCCCATAGCTCATTTTGATAAGCTTTTAAGTGAGGAGAAATACAATGTATTTGATTCCGAGTATGTTTTACAATTATTTCAGAATCTCCAAAAACTTTCAGATTATTTGCCTTTAATTCGATTGCTTTCCTTAAACCTTGGACCAATGCTTCATATTCAGCTATGTTATTTGTACATTCAAACTCTAACCTACATGAAAGAAAATGTTTGTTCTTCTCGGGGTCTATCAGGACACAGCCGGCTCTTGACCCTTCTAACGTTTTAGATCCATCAAAAAAAAGTGTCTAGAAATCACTAACTACTGTGCGGGAATTTACATCTACTTATACTGCTAAGTCTACTATTTTACAATTGATTTCATCAGCCTGTGAAAACCGAAGGAGATCAGACTAGGCGTCTGACGTGTTGCTGGCTTCTTCTGCTTGGTAATTTCCTGGTTCCAATTCAATAAAGTAATTTCCCAGAATAGGATCCACTGATTCATTTTTTCCTTCGAGTTGAGTAACATTGTACTTCATGTGACGCTCCCTCAAAATTTTAATTTGATTCGAGCTTCCTTTGTAGCAGCCACAGATGTGACTAGTCCAAAGAAAAATATCCGTTTAGCTTTGCCGACCAGTCTCTACTCAGAATGAGCCCATAAGTTTCCAGTATGTCAACCACCACAATATCAATAAATTGGCACACTTTATCATTTGAAGATAGTCAGACTAGGACATCCTCCATTTCCCCAATTTCCTTCACATTCATCCTATCCAACTGAACATCCCTCCAAGTGGATGGCTTAGGCTTCCCATTTATCCTTTTGCAGACTGATATTGGAATGACGTTAACCGATGCCCCTGAGTCTACAAAGCAATTATGTATGTTGTGATTAAAAATTTCAAAAGTGAGGAGGAAAGGTGGATTCTTATTCTTAGGCTTACCCCCAATGCTTACTTCCCCAATTTATTCTTCTTCCTTGGGTTGATTATCAATGGGCAGCCTCTCCTCTAATGCTTCAAGTGCTTTCAATAGATTTTCTTTCTGCTGCGGCACCTTACACATCTCAAATAATGAGATATTCACCCTTACCTTCTTTATGTCCTCCACAATGTCATAATCCATCTGAGGTTCAGTGGGATGCGGTTTATCAACATTCATTTTTTCTTCATTGGGCTTGGCAAACATATAATTCTGTCTAGGATCTTGACTGGTGATGGTGAATTCTGGGATTTTATCAGTTGAGGAATTATTTTGAAATTTCTTAACATTTTTCTGAATCCTTTTAATCTTTGGCAGCATGAGACTGTTTTCTTTAGCCAACCCTTGGCATCTTGTTGTTATGTTCGTTTCCATGATGTCCTTGTATCCCCGCTTCCTTTCTTCTTCAGCATCGAATAATGAAACAGAGTCCCACAGAACCATGGTCTCATCCTCTTTTTCTTTCATTGATGTATTACTGTCTTTTCTTTCTTCATCTCCGTCTTCTGTTAATTTAGAATCCAACAGTCGATTCATCACCAACGTCATTGAGTTTATCCATTGAAGACAATTCTTTTCAGAGTGAGGTTGTTGGTGGAAAGTGCAAAAATTGTCCATTTCTACCTCTGTTAAATTCATAGATTCCGAATTGTGCGGAGGGGGTTGGGATTGATTGTTATCCTCCTGTTTCTTGTAATAGGGCTTGTAAAACTTTTGGGCTTCCTTTTCCTTTTCCAATTCTATGATTCTGTTAGAAAGATTCTGCATCATTTTCTCCATTCCTTCAAAATATGGTGATTGCTCTTCCTTAGGCTCAGTAAACAACAAGGCTTTCCTTCCCACATTTTTCTCTCCTGATTGTTCGAGGTAATCTTCAATACTTTCCCTTTCGGCCTCTACTTTATCCGCCTCCTCATAGGTCTCTGCTAAAGTGGGCTTGGCCTTTATTTTGGTGAACGTGGCCAACTCGGGTCCTAAAGCTGAGGTATAATATTCAATCAGGACTTTATCCGAAGGTCTGTCAGCTTCAGAAAAATTCTTGAGGTACGCTGCAAATCTTTTGGTGAAGCTGTGCACCTTCTCCTTTCTCTCTTTCTTTAAGGCACATAGTCCTTTCATGAGGGCTGCATGAGTATTTGGGTCACATACTTACTTCTAAAAATCCTCTCAAAGGTATCCCAATCAGGGATAGAGTTTGCAGGTAAACCAAAGTACCATGATGCTGCAGTTCCTTTAAGGGTGTGTGGGAAAAGTCTGCAAACTACATCATCATACTCCCCAGCCCTTAACCCTTCTATTTCCAAATAGAAATTTTGCAATTGGTCGTATACTAGTATATTCTCATTTGGGTAGAATTTGGGCAACATATTTTCAAAGGATTGAGGTAAATCATGCAACGGAGGTGTTAGGTTTAAAGGTGATCCGGCTTTCCAGGCAGGTGGTGGGTTCAGTGGGTTAGGTGGTTGATTTGTGTTTACGCTTGCCATGATTCTGGGTGGAGAGTGAGGGGGTGAGTGAATAGGAGTGTAAATAGGAGAACTATGAGGAGTATCCAGGCTCACTTGATTCAAAGGCAATACAACTTCCTGTAAGGCTGTTTCTAGAAGTTCTTCCCAATCCCCAACCAGCACTGAGTCTTCCAATATAGGACGATATTTCCTTTTATATTCTTCTCTGGGAAATTCAGGGATGATCAACAATCCTCCGATCTTCTTCACATATGCCCTAGTGTGTCTTCTCAGATTATTAACAACTTTGTTGTCAACAGAATACAAACTTTTTCTCTACCCCCTTCTTCTGGAATTGGAATATGATACACACTGCTTTCTAAACTGTTACCGGTGGAATAGTCTCGGGAAAAGGGGTTTCCTCGGCTAGCCATACACTGGTGGCCCTCCTTCTAGTGCCAAAAACTATTGAGTCCTGGAAATTCACAGGCGGCAACAGCAATGGATTCTCCCCAGTCAACGTTCCCAATTAGCCCGTGACTGTTTGGGGTAGGGAATCCGTCTGATTTGCGGTCCAGCTACCGTAGGTCAAGTAACAAAAATAAAGGTTTTACCGGTTGCAGCCCGACCCACCATGTATATTTTTGTATTTTTTGTTTTAAAATATGATATGCAAGTGCCTACCTAACATGTAGATTTGATAAATAATGCAAGGAGTACTCACAATGTGATGCGCAGGTTCGTACCTCTCGTCTTAAACTCCCGAACATCTAAATCACCTATATTGCAAGAAAATAAATACTAACTAGGCTATCTCTAAAGAGATAGATATTAATTCATGAGTAATGCAATACTGTCCACGTGTTATGGAAAATCCCAGATAGTTGTTCTTATAACCAAAACATATAAACATGAATAAAAGTATACATGATAAGATAGCTCATCAACAGCTAAAAAATCCCATTACTCGTAGTGGAAAACATCACAGAATATACTAGAGAACATTCAGGCAATAACATAGGTTCAGAAAGCTAGAACGCTCTCACAGTTAATGAAACACAGTCGAAAACGAAATAGTTCCCATTCAACATCGCTCATTAAATCACAATGAAACATTCCACATATCACCTTCTCCAACAGGCAAACTTTGCAATTGCTGGTTGTAAAACGAAATAGTTCCTCTTACAACAATTGTTCACAAGTTTTTCCAGGGAAAAAATTCCCTACAAGTTCTAACTTTCCTATATTTAAACTAAATCAGCTAACCGCTTGGGCTACCCCCCAAACGTGTGACCTTTCGGTTCCCCAAAATGTTTAAGATTCCCATTTTATCTTTTCTGTGCGTATTCATGATCTGCTTAGTAACTGACAGATCTTTCCAGGTTTGGGGATTTTGTCGCCATTTATTCTACCTTCTCTTTTGCTTGCTCTACTTGGGATCCTACCAGTTTAGGTTCGACCTTTGCCAACACTGCCCAGCTCCTTTCTGCCACTTGTCTCCCAGCTATTCCTTTGCGCCGTAGTATTTTGAACATTCTCTTGAGTCCACCTATAATTAAAGGACATGTATTATTAATCGGGACCACATTTTTCAATAAAACCAAACTGCATCAACAAAACGACTGGTCATCAAAAGGCCCTATACTGCCATGAAACCTTAACAAGCGCCAGAACCACTATTACCCATGCAGGGGCTTAAAACCTACAAAAGCGACGGGTAGAGAAACACTTGTCGGCAGCTTAAATACTAAAAAAATTGGGTGGGTAGTCTCACTCACAGCCGTATCAGCGGATCCTCAATAGGCAAGGAGTTCCATGAGACTGTTAAACTTATCGGCGTCAAAAAAGATAGACTCAAACTCTAAGTGAAAAAGTCCCAATCGGTAAGCGGAAGAACATCGACATCTGACACTTAGCACACTACACACCCTCAAGGGAAGAGGAGGAAGGACTAAGGCCTCCGATCCAACACAAAACGATGAAGGCCCGACAAAGCATCAGTGGGCGGAGTGGTTGTATGAGAGATACCTAGTTTGTTTGGGAGCCGCAATTGTGGAAGGTAAACAGACTACAAACTCTGATACTTTGAACAAGCCAACAAAATGACGCGACAACAGAGAAGTTAATATCATCGTTCGATTTCCGCAATGGAGGCTACCTAATGAAACATGGTCCCAATAAGTTGCTCAAATGACTTCTGAAATGGTAGTTAACACGGCAAATAGGTTCCCAAGAGGAAATCACGGCTTGAAGGGTAACAAAAACAAGCTCTAAAATCCGCGACCCACAGCAATTTAAAACATAAGCAATTTTTTGAAAACAGAAAGAGAGTTGACCTTAAAATAGTCCGAAATTAAAACATGACCAAAAGATTTCATGGATCCAAACAATTCAAGGTAGCATTAAAATCATGAGCGAGGTCCAAAATTTTAAAAATTCAGGGAAAACAGTTGTAGCGGCAACAGGTTCCTAAAAAAGCACTTACGAGAAGTAAGTGTCTAGACCTCGCGTCGTTGGAGATGTGGGTATCACGTCTAAGCCCCAATGGCTAGTGTCATCATTGGCATGCAAATACCAAGGTGAAAAGTGAATATGGAACTTTCTCACCAACCATCAATTCCCTGAGATGGACAAGCTTCTCAAACCATATCTTCATCGTTAAACTCTATCAGGCCTTTGTGGATTCATGGAGAAATAGAACTCGGGCTTTGGAGATATGTTAGTTCACTCTTGTTCAACTAAAGGTAGTGTTTGTAGGGCTTCGGAACTGATCTTTTCAAAGGATGGTCAACATTCCTGCACATTCTGTCATTGAGTGTATCTGGTCTCAACATGTGTGAAGGCGTGAGCAGAGCGATCCTTTACTTGTTGGGGATCTAGTCATTTGGTTTCATCGGTCGTCACACCTTACTATATACTATGGGAAGCACTTGTGGATGCCATCTGGTGCAGTAGATCCATGTTCCATATTTCATGAAGTGGATGCTCCCATGTTTCCTTGTTCCTTTGAAGTGGGAAACGGAATGGTCCCCCGCGTCGCGTTGGCTTTGCCTCATGTGAGCAATAGATTTGGTGGCTACTTTCCTCATTTCTGTAGGCTAGCTCACACAAAATTTGCCTATCCTTTCATGATATGACTTTGCCACAGGGATTATTCCACCACTGTGCATGCTACAAATGGTGTCGGAGAAATAGGTCAATCCACGAGAACATAGATTACACGTGTGAACGCCTCCTCCACTGTTGTTATAGCTGGTACATTGAAGGCATATGAGAGAATTGAGAGCAAAGAAACTATAGTCCATTGTTGACGGAACTTATGCTTGAGTCTACATCCCTTTTTCCCTTGGAGCACTTTTGTGTTCTTCCCAAGCTTGCCTTTTGCTTGTGAGCTTGCTATCAAGAGATGGAGGATTGAGGTGGTGGAGGCCCAAGTGGGGGATTCAGTTTCTCCGATTCACAGACATGCCGATACAGGTTGTATCCATTGTAATCTCTGATTTTATATTAATAGAAATATCTTTTCCTGTCCAATAATGTGTGTTTGAATGAATATTTTATCCAAGGGATGTTTTCAAATGCTTATACATTGTTGATTATATATGCTAGAATAGATCTAACACCAATATATATAGTATGCTTTTATTTTTTACTTGTTGTTGGGGAAGTAATCTATCAATTCAAACTAAAGTTGGAAAGCTCAACGGGGATCTACTTCAACCGTCTGGAATAAGGTACAAGGTCTGATCTTTTAGTGTTAGATATTTAATTTCTATTGCATATTGGAAATGATTGATTTCTGGAGTCAAGATGTCTGTTGTGGTACCCCAAGCCATAGGAATTTCTCTCCGTAACAGAATTGTCAATACTGTGGAATCACACAGAGGTGGTGGAGGCCCAAGTGGGGGATTCAGTTTCTCTGATTCACAGACGTGCCGACAAAGGTTGTATCCATTGTAATGTCTGATTTTATATTAATAGAAATATCTTTTCCTGTCCAATAAAGTGTGTTTGAATGAATATTTTATCCATGGGATGTTTTCAAAAGCTTATACATTCTTGATTATATATGCTAGAATAGATCTAACACCAATATATATAGTATGCTTGTATTGTTTACATGTTGTTGAGGAAGTAATCTATCAATTCAAGATGAAGTTGGAAAGCTCAACGTGGATCTACTTCAACCATTCAGAATAAGGTACGGGGTCTGATCCTTTAGTGTTAGATATTTAATTTCTATTGCATATTGGAAAGGATTGATTTCTGGAGTCAAGTTGTCTGTTGTGGTACCCAAATCGATAGGAATTTCTCTCCATAACAGAATTTTTTTGCATCTGTTATAGCTGATTTTACCACTCCAGGTGAATCATTCTTTGTATGGCCTTCCCATGTCCCTCTGCAGACTCGTTACACCCCTTGGACCATTTTTTGTCCTTTTATGTTTCATTGACCATCCCTAAAAACATGTGAAAAATGATACATGTGACTTTTAAACCCTTAATCGTGTATATACGCGGGTTTGACACCTAAAACCCTGTACATCAGGATGTGTGCATAATCCAAATCCTTTTGGAGTTTTCCTTGACATGGATCCAACTCACTTGACTCCTGTCCTTCCCTATGCCTTGAGATCGCTTGAATTCGACCTTTCATTACCCCTTTGAAAAGATATATAAGGAACTCTATGGTACATTGAAGGCATATGAGAGAATTGAGAGCAAAGAAACTATAGTCCATTGTTGTCGGAACTTATGCTTGAGTCAGCATCCCTTTGTCCCTTGGAGTACTTTTGTGTTCTTCCCAAGCTTGCCTTTTTCTTGTGAGCTTGCTATCGAGAGATGGAGGATTAAGGTGGTGGAGGCCCAAGTGGGGGATTCAGTTTCTCCGATTCGCAGATGTGCCGGCAGAGGTTGTATCCATTGTAATCTCTGATTTTATATTAATAGAAATATATTTTCCTGTCCAATAATGTGTGTTTGAATGAATATTTTATCCATGGGATGTTTTCAAATGCTTATACATTGTTGATTATATATGCTAGAATAGATGTAACACCAATATATATAGTATGCTTGTATTGTTTACTTGTTGTTGAGGAAGTAACCTATCAATTCAAACTGAAGTTGGAAAGCTCAATGAGGATCTACTTCAATAGTCCAGAATAAGGTACGAGGTCTGATCCTTTAGTGTTAGATATTTAATTTCTATTGCATATTGGAAAGGATTGATTTCTGGAGTCAAGTTGTCTGTTGTGGTACCCATAGCCATAGGAATTTCTCTCCGTAACAGTTGTCATCTCCACAATGGATGGAAAATTTGTACCTCAAGAGTCTTCTCAGTTATCCAATCAAAGGAATATTTTATTTCCACCGTCCACGTTCCATTCATCCTGCCACCAACTCTTCTCTTCTGAACACCGCAGGTAGTTCTGGATCGTGACACTTTCTTAACCGTCGATCGAGATCGACCTTTCATGTAGCCGTTGATCCGAGTGGGCCCCACCATCTTTCACAATGGGAAACTTAGATATTTTTCATTGCTAGTTCACATTGCGAAATGAACCGCAGCAGTAGATTTATCCCTTTTCTCATCGCGGTCATCGATCTTTGCAACCTCTACCACTTTTTCACGATTTGAGATTACGGTTTTACCTACACAAGTATAGATCATGAAATAAATTTGGGCTGCAGATCTGCCTCGAATCTCATCTCAACTGTTGAAGGCCTTCGATCATTAGCACATTTCACAATCCGAGACAGAAGTCTTGATCATGCATATTTGCTCGCACGAGGTGGGTTGGAGCCGTTGATCCACCTTCGATCAATTGCAACCTTTGATTATGAACCCTACCCAATGTTAACAGCACACCTACCGCTTTCCTCGTTGAAGGGTGGTCACATGAAATTTGAGGGACTGGGACCCCTACCAAACCTCCATCAAGCCCTTATATCAATCTATTAAAAACAGAGTGTTAACAACCGGCTCCATGAGGGATGTTATCCTCCCAGCGAGGTAGCAAAGAACCCCCATAGACCAAGTGCCAAAACCATTGGTCTGCCTTTAGTCTTTCTTTTACATCTCCATTCTTCTCCATGCCACTGCTTTAGAGAATTCGTGCCACTTTTGCAAATCATGCTGGTGACTATAAACCTGTGCTGGTAACTGAAAACAGTAATGAAGGAAATGCTCAATAATAGCTGAGCTTATTTTCTCCTACCTACTCTACCTAAATTTGTACACAATTATGATTCAGTGAAATCAGACTACCAATGAATCCAATCAAGCAACTTGCCCAATATTATTTTTCTTGTATGGTGCTTGATGGACAAAAATGAAACAGATAATAGGAGAAGGAAATGATAAACAAAATGATCTTTAAGGAAGAGATGCGACCAATCATTTCCTTCACCCAGACCCTCCATGTATTCGGCCATGGGGTCATATAAATCATGACCCCTCTAGCACACTCTTAAACCTACTCCTCGAAAAGCTATCCGGAGCTTCCTGCTTCTAGGGAGTTTTTAGGCTGACACTTGGAAGATTGCAGATGAAGACATACAGAATCTCTCTCCAATGGAATATCCCTCTCTCCGCCTGAAATTTCTGTAACAAGGGCCTAATGTGCTTCGAGAGGGAGGTCTTCAGCTTCTACTATGGAACCAAGTAGGCATACTCCTTCTATGTGAGGTGGCGTTCCTAAAGGCGGAGTATCAAAAAAACTATTTATCTCTAAACTGTTGCATCCATATTCATTTCTATACAAGCTTCTAGCCTGCATCACCTCCATTTCTTTCTGATTTTGATTGGAGGCCTTAACCATGTGTTGTATCAATTCAAAATAGGAATAACACAAGGGTATGCTATCAACTCCAGTGCCCTCATTATCTTTTCTCGCTTCGACCTCTTGATTTTGCACTGCACTTTGATTTCTTTTATCAGAAGGCATTGTTTCAACAGTTGGTTCATCAGGTATATTCTACAGGTACTCTTCTTCATATTCGTCATACATAGGTCCACCAAAATCCTTCTTAAAATCATCCCTATTTGACCAAGGATGGGGTGGGTCACCATCTTCAGAGAATAATCCGGGAGGACACTCTATTCCAGCCTCAGGTTGGTCATCTTTCTGCATACCATGAGAGATCTTTGACGGGCGAGAGGCTTCCTCCTTCTGCTTGTAGGGCCCAACCAATTTGTATGCATATTTTATCTCACCACCATCATCTTGACCTGATGATTACTTAGACATCTCAAGGTTTTCCTCAACCTCCAAACAATCAGCAAACATCTGCTATAGGGTGGTTGATTTTCTCTCCAAAAGAAGCAAGGACAAGTCAGGGGAAAAGGCGGTTATGTAATAGATCTTAGCAACATTCTTAAGAGGTTGAATTCCCTTAGGCATGTTGTAATAAAAGCTTGTGAATATTCTGTTAAAACTAGATATGCCCTCCCCCTCATGCCTCCTCAGAGAATAAAACTCTGAAAGTATTTTCTCCAGTGGCCTTCTCCTACCCCAAAACCTCAAGATTGTGTAAGAAAGCTCTTCCCAAGTACTAATGGACTTAGGCTACAAGTGTTTAAACCAGAATTTGGCATCTCCTTGCAAGGATAGAGCGAATGCCTGCATGCAGACATCATCATGTTCCATCTTGAAAAGTTCATAGAAATGATCAAAGGCTTGTACGTGTTTCTCGGCAGTCAAGTTTTCAGATTCTTCGTCGAACTTGGGGAGGTACTTGTAGTATTTCGCAGGAAAATCATGGAGGATAGGAGGAAATTGTAGAATTTTACATCGGTTTGGAGAAATGGGGGAGATGAGGTTAGGTACGATAGCTTAACTATCATCTGAGGTTTCATGAATTTCATAGGGGTGTCCTTTGACATCGGGCACCCCCGGATAAAGATCTAGGCCAAAATCAGATGTACAAAATGACGCAATGCTTTTGGTTCATAAAGAACGATAAACAGGAACATATTCATGGCTCTACTTAGGATGAGCTAGGATATAGAAGGATGTTTTGAAAAATCTAACAAAAGATAAGAGCAAACTTACAAGATATGATAAGGCATGCTGGAATAAGTGCGGACTTGAGTGCTTGGACCTTCTGCCATCCATTTCTAAGCTTTATGAGGGGTCCATTTTCTAGGAGGGATCTACCAACCTTCCTTGGTCATTATATTTCTAGGTCACATCACCAATGGAGTCGTTGAAGTTTGAATCATTCAAGAGTGGAGTCACCAGGTGAAAATTGCTCAACCTTCTTGATGTCTGGCTGATTGTTCACCATCAACAGCCAGATCTAAATCCTTGTCGTTCTTCCCAGGGAGGATCTTCAAGTTCATCCCTGGAAACGGTGCCAGTTTGTTGGCACCGAGATTTGAGCCCCCAAGGTTGAGTGAGGGGAGGCCACTCCCGGGAAACAGCAGAACCACTTTATACTGTGCCTCTGGCCCTGCGCAGTCAGAGAGGGATCTCTCATTTGTCACCTGATTCTACTCCAAATAAGGTTGTCAATATTATGTGTCACCAGAGTCTACTCTGCATAGGATTTTCAATCGGCATGATCAGGGGGCTAGGATCGTGAATGGGGAAAATTATGTTGAGGAGAGGTGCATGGTGGGATTACTGATGGCAAGGAACCATGGGAAAATGGAGTCGAAACCTGTGTAAGAAATGATTACAAAGGGAAAGAATGATGTGGGATTACAAACAGAGGCAAGATAGCTGCTGATTTCCCAATCAAGAGATATTTAGCGGGCGATTAGAGGATAAGAATGGATAGTCCATCGCATGGAGCAACAACAAAATGAATTCCATGCAACTTTAGAAGAACCATTGGTAAATTCCTGGAACAACAACAGGAGCATAGCAAGTATGAATTCCTAACCATTATACACTAAGTTGCAAACATGAAAGCAATCAACAAACTGGAATGGAAATAGGAAACACATTTACATGTAAAGGAAAATACATATTGGGAAAAGAAGCAACACATGAATATTTTCCATGAGAAACAATTCTTTCACTGCAATTTATTCATACATGGGTATCAAGTTTTACAAATGGGGAGCCTTAGCCCGGGAATGTTTCCCAATCCAATTCACTAACTCCTTTCTCCTTCTATAGGTAGTGTTTTTATACAATCCTATTTCTGAGACTACAAAATGAAATTTGTTACAAGTCTCCATCATGCGTTAACAGTGCAAGGAGTGGACTATCGCCATGTTTTACAAATATAAAAAAACATTATGGTGCTAGTGGCCGCATTCAGTCTGGGTAACAGCTTGACGTGTCCAGCAGTCATGATGGATGATGAGTATGATGCCTCAATCTCTATGCAAAACAAGTGCTTCCACCATGTTCAAATGCAACTTTCCACATGGTCACACGTTGACAAAGTGGTTGGCCTCCTTCGTTGGTCCCACCGCATCTGCCACCTCCTTCCTCTCCAGGTAACACTCTTACCTGTGGAATTTGAAAGAAGTGATGCATCGCTTCTGGTTGAGATAGACCTATGGGGTGGTTTTTCATTCTTGTACTCCTCACCTCTAGTGAGGTGAGCTCTCCCACAGGCACAAGGGTGTAGCTCACCCCTGGAAAGTGGACTTCACAAACTGGGTTATTAGGGATTTAAACCACTGAAGCTCCCATCTGAAAAAACATTTATACCTGGAATAGTCAATGACTGTCCCCTTCTATGAAGGCTTTGGTGGGTACGATGCTATCAGGGGTTCCTAAAAAAACACTTACAGGAAGTAAGTGTCCAAACCTCACATTGTTGGAGACGTGGGTATCACGTCTAGCCCCTGATTGTTGGTGTCATCATTGGCATGAAAATACCAAGGCAACAAGTGAGTATGGAACCTTCTCACCAACCATCAATGCCCCCAGACGGACAACCTTCTCAAACCAGATATTCATTGTCAAACTCTATCAGGCCTTTGCGGATTCATGGAGAAATAGAACTCGGGCTCTGGAGATATGTTAGTTCACTCTTGTTGAACTGAAGGTAGTGTTTATAGGTCTTCGGGACTAATCTTGACAAAGGTTGGTCAACATTCCTGCACATTTTGTCATCGAGTGTATCTGGTCTCAACATGTGCAAAGGCATGAGTAGAGAGATCGTTTACTTGCTGGGGATCTAGTCATTTCGTTTCATCGGCTATGGAAACTTACTGTCTACTGTGGGAAACAATTGTGGATGCCATCTGGTATAGTAGATCCATGGTGCATATTTCATGAAGTGGATTCTCCCACGTTTCCTTGTTCCTTTAAAGTGGGAAATGGAATGGTGCCCTGTGTCGCGTTGGATTTGCCTCATGTGAGCAGCGGATTTTCCAGCTACTTTCCTCATTTCTATAGGCCAACTCACACAAAATCCGCCTATCCTTTCGTGATATGACTTTGCCACAGGGATTATTCAACTACTGCGCATGGTACAAATGGTGTCGGAGAAATCGGCCAATCTGTGTGAATGCAGATTACACATGTGAACATCTCATCCACTATCATCTCCACACTGGATGGGAAATCTATACATCAGGAGTCTTCTCAGTCGTCTGATCAAAGGAAAATTTTATGTCCACCATCCATGTTCCATTCATCCTATAGCCAAATCTTCTCTTCTGAACATTGTGATCAATTCTAGATCGTGAAACATTCTTAACCGTCAATCGAGATCGACCTCTCATGCAACCGTCAATCTGAGTGGGCCCCACTGTCTTTTGCAATGGGAAACTTATATATTTGTCTGTGTTGGTTCACATTGTGAAATGAACCACAGTTGTAGATTTATCCCTTTTCTCATCACGACCGTCGATCTTCGTGACCTCTACCACTTTTTCACGATTTGAGATTACGGTTTTACCTGCACAAGTATAGATCGCGAAATTACTTTGGGCCATATATCTGCCATGGATCTCATCTAAACCATCGAAGGCCTCATATCATTAGCATGTTTCACAATCCAATATGGAAGTCTTGATCATGCATATTTTCTCGTAGGAAGCGGTTTGGATTCGTTGATCCACCTTCGATCAATCGTAGCCTTTGATTATGAACCCTGCCCAATGTTAACAGCACACCTGCTGCTTTCCTTGTTGAAGGGTAGTCACATGAAATTTGAGGGACTGGGACCCCTACCGAACCTTCGTCAAGCCCTTATATCAATATGTTAAAAACAGAGTGTTAACAGGTTCTACAGAACTAAGTATGCATCAAATGGAAGTGTCGAAATACTTAAGGAAAGGTTAGTTTCCAAAGGTTTTTTCCAAGTTGAAGGGATTGAATACAATGAAACCTTTGCTCCTAGTGAAAAAATGAATTCCATCTGCCTTTTTCTTTCCCTTACCACCTTACATAACTAGGAATTCCATCAAATGGATGTCAAGTCTTCGATTTACATGGTGATTTACAGGAGCAAATTTACATGGAACAACCTCCTAGATATGTTCAGGATAACTCTATCCGTGTCTGTCTCCTTAAGAAATCCTTATCTAGCCTTAAGCAAGCTCCTATATCTTGGTATGCCAAAATGGATAGCTTTCTGCTTGACATTGGTTTTTCTAGATGCCATTCTGACCCCAATGTCTATACCAAGAAAATAGGAAACCATCTCATCATACTTCTTCTTTATGTTGATGATCTTATCCTTACTGGTAGTGACCATAAAATTATAACCCATGTGAAATCTAGTCTTAAGAAAAATTTTGAAATGTCATACTTAGGACATTTGCATTATTTTCTTGGTCTCTAAGTCTTGCAAGCAAAAAAAGGAATCTTTCTTTCCCAGTCTAAGTATGCTTGTGACCTTCGTCGCTTCCACATGGAAGATTGTAAACCAGCACCTTCTCCCTTCTAGTCTAGAGTCAAACTTTCTACCACTTGTATTTCCCCTAAAGTAGATGCCACCTTGTATAATCAGCTTGTTGGTATTCTTTTATACTTGACTCATTCCTATCCTGACCTTTCTTTTTCCATTCGTCATGTTGCCCGTTATATGCAAACTCCTCATGAAATTCACTAGAAAGCAGCAAAAAGAATACTTTGATCTATTTGAGGTACAATTCATTTTGGGATTCATCATAGTATAGGGGGGAAACCTTTGTTGGTTGGTTTCACTGACTGAGATTAGGCCGGTGATCTTGGTGATTGAAATTCTACTGCAGGTTGTGTTTTCAGTCTGGGATCTGGACCTGTCACTTGGGCTTATAAGAAACAACAAGCTCTTGCTCTTTCTTCAGCAGAAGCAGAATATCGAGCCACAATTAATGCTATTCATGAAGCTTTATGGCTTCAATAGATCCTTTCAGAGTTTCGATTCGAGCAGTAGTAGCCTACTCCACTTTGGTGCAACAATCAAGGTGCCATCAAGCTTGCCCAAGATCCAGTTCTACATCAGTGCAGTAAACACATTGAGCTACACATGCACTTCATCATAAATCTTGTTCATGATCGTGTTATTGAAGTACTCTATTTCCCTACAGATGATCAAGTTGCAGACATCTTCACCAAGTCTCTTACAAAAGCAAAGTTTTCTAAACTTCGGTCTATGTTAGGAGTTCAAGAATGTGTCCTTAAGGGGAGATAGGCTCTAATGCCTCCTTCCTTCTCCTAATAGTGTCACTTTTGTAAATCCTTCAATCCTATCCCAAGTTGCTCGTAAGGGGGGATGTTAGGATATTTAGACACTTAGGAGTTAGTGAAGATCAACTTGTCTAATATATCTGTTAGGTAAAAGTGTGTTTCTTTAGTATGCATTAGTATGGATTTGTAAATATTCTAATTCGATGGTCACGATATGTTCTAGACATAGAGTGATCCGACGTTCAACTTCTCTTAGATCATACCTAACATTGATCCATGGCTTAACACCCAATTGGTCCATTATCTCTATTTAAAGAGCATTGAGGGTCCTTGGCTAGTTGATCAATTATGAGAAGCTCATGTGACTTTCTTTCTTTTACATAATAAATTGCTCCAAGTAGCTATTTGGCTGGGGACATGGACTATTTCCCTCTCGATAGTTTTAACCATGTGACAAACATTTCTATATTGATCTGTGATTCATTTGTGTGAAGTGGTTGATCTAGGTGTTTGATCTTTTGGGAGTACCTTGCGTACCCAAAAACCTGATGGAGCAAGCCCCATCGGAAACACCTATGAAGCAGGCACAGTCTCACCTGAGATATCTCAAAGATGGGTAACCACCGGAACCATGTTTCCGCGATTGTCGGGGAAGTATAGTCCCTTGCCTCGCAACCAAGGAGCTGAACAAAGGAAGCAGGGTGGCTGGACGGAGGAGTCGGTTCTGCGCGAATGAGCACAACTGTATGTCATCACGCGTGAACTAAATTTACTTTCCCCATTGCAGCTAGCGCAACTCATGTGATGCAAATGACTCACCTCAATCGGCTCTATGTCATAAGTTGGGATTCATAAGAGGAATTATATAGAATGATATACATTTATACAATTTCAATTCAGAAAGGAATTATGTTCATCCATTCACCAATTGCAAGAAACTAACAGAAGTTGAACCACATTTAATATTATATGGAAAGCAACTAGTAATTCAATCACATAAACATTCACCACATCAATCATTCATTTTGACATAAGAAATAACATGGAAACCCATATGGGAAAAACCACCAAGGCGCTCTTCATCTGACATGAGAAAGGATAAAGCACCTTGCAGTCTACGGGGTGCATACTGATCTTGAGATATGTCTTTAAGTTCAGACTCATGGTTCTCATGCTCTATGGTTATCTCTCCTACTCTACCCCTACTCCTAGTGATTTTCTCACACTGCAGTTAGATCCGCGGCTCAACATCCCTTCTAATGCTACCATACTCTTCTTGCGTCTACTCCTCTTCTGATCGCTATGACATTACAACATAAATGCCATTCCCTTCCATGGATTACCGCTAAATAACAAACTACTAAAAACTGAACAGAGATCAATGAAAACATTATAGACCAAGCTTCTAACCATTGCATCCTTCCTATTTATAATCATTTACACGGCCACACAGGGCCAACTACATCCCGACAATCTGTTAGCCATCACCATCAACCACCCCTATGGTTAAAGCTGTGGTGATCATGACTTAACATGTGGCACTATCGACCTGGCTTACAAATATCTTCTCACATGTGTGTAGCTGCAGTATTATGCCTTCTTATGCAGCCATGATCTAGATTCTGCATCTGTCACTTTCGACCGTTTTCCCCCTTGTGCACTTTCGCGCTCGCCTTTCCTTTTCCGCACACTTCTCCGGTCTGCCTTCACACTCTTCCTTTGCTTCTATTGTGCATGTGGCACATTTTGCTTCACTGTCTGCATGAATTTCCTTCGTATTCCCCTTTCTCGGGCCAATGGGCCCCCAACACTCACCTGTGGCTCGTCCCGAGCCACTAAGCAAGGGGCATATGAGTGGCCCGATCTGTGCGGTATATTTTTTAAAAATATAGTTTTTTTTTTAGCTTCAGCTACATCTTAACTTGCACAGTCCACTCCTTTTTTTTTTCAAGGCAAACTTTTGACAGATTCTTGTGTTTCTTTGTTCCTATAGCCTTTAATCTGACCACTCTTCACATTTTGAATCGCTTGAAGTAAATCAGTAGAATCAATCATAGAAGGTTTACTGCTACCAGAACCTGTATCAATCCCCTTCCCTTTCACTGACCATTTACCTTTATCTTCAATCCTGGAATCGTCCTTATCATCATTGACCCCAGCATTTCTATCTGAACTCTCTGAATTTGTCTTCAAATCCTTATCTTTATTGCAGTAGAGATAAGCACACCGATATAGCTTGTTTCTCAACAACTTTTTAGAGGATGGGTAATGGAGGATTCTATTGCAAAGTTCGCTTGAGTCATTAAGGTAAGCTTATGTGCTTCTTATTGAGACCAATATCCCTGTGAAGAGGAATGTTGTCTTTGCTCTAGGACTCTCTCATCATCTTGTCGTAATCCACCTCCCATTTCACCAAGGGTACTTAGTGTCCCATTCTAACATAGCAATCTATGCGGCCTTGGTTCTTCCTCAATATGCTCTGGAGAGTTGTTGTGTAGTTTTTGTGGGTTTCTATGGCTTTCTCTCTTGCTATGCTTCTTCTGGTTTCTCTCTTTTGCAGCACTGTCTTCACCACCCTCTTTTCCATAGATATGAACTTTGAAGACTTGTCCATGTTGAAAACTGGAAAAGTCTTGCTATCCTAGGTGGTGGAAGTGAGTGATTTTCCAAACTTTGACAAATTTCACTTGAGCAGCATAGAGTTCAAGCTTACTCTTTCTCGATTGCCCTCTCATAGCCTACGAAGAGTTGGAGACCCCGCCTGGATGGGTGGAAGCTGCAACCGCCTTTCAAGCCTGCAGACTTTGTGAAAGATGGTAGGGACTCTGGTTCAGAACCCGTGGAACTTGTCAAAATGGGCCAGGTCTTTGGTCCCTACATGGGTCTGCTCTGGTGCCACCAATAGGGCTGCTACTCTACTGATCTACTAATAGCCAAGGATGACTTTGTCGAAGGCTTTTCAATGGGTTGAAGCAACTGGGTGACTATCACCATCTTTATTCTTGTTGTCTCTAGATACACCCGACATACTGAAAGCTACAACAACAGCTTTAGCCCTCAAGTTTGTTCAGCAGGAGACTCTCCAATTCATTTGTAACTACATCTAGTGGGTAAGCATCATAACACAGTGATGTCTTCCTAGTGAAAGTGAACCCCAATCTTATAGGAAGAGCATCGGGTCTTCTTTTGTGCAAGCTTATCCAGTGGCATTATGAGGACAAGACCCTCACCTTGTGTACCAGATTTCCTTCTTATATATGCTATGATTACCGACATCGCCACTTTTGGGTAGTGACATTCATGAGCACATGTGGATGAGCTAGATGACCACCATGACCGAGTTCCCCACACTTGATCCGGCTGTAGCGCTGTCCTGTTCTAAGTGCCAAATATCCATTGAATCTTGATGTATTTAATGGTCTGTCAGTACATTCCAGCTGTCCTTGAATTGCCATCACTTTCTTCATACCTGGTTTAGCGGTGGTTTTAATAGGTCTTATCATGTCTGCACAACTTTTTCCCTAAGTTCTACCTGCCTGTTACGCACATGCGGTGCTATGGTTGCTTCCAAAATTCAAACAAAAATAAATTTTTTTCCCAGCCGAGTTCCTTCATCGTATTTGCATGCATTATTTTGAACTTGTTGGTTCCGATTCTGTTTGCATAGTAGCATAGACCTTGACTTGGAATGCCTACACCATTGCTTCTATCCTAGCAACTTCCGCCGTACATTCCTCTGCTTTCGCGGCCAATTGCTCTACCTAGTTAGATTGTACATGCTCCAACAAGTGTTTCTCTATCGATTGCAATATGCTTTGAAGCTTCTGCTGCATAAACTGAATATGCTCAGTCAGATTTTCTACTTCTGACTAGAATTCCTCAATCTTGGCTTCCCTAGATTTCTCCTACTCACGGAGGGTCTAGATTCCTGCTAGAGACTTTTGATCTCTGCATTCTTAATGAGATTTTGCTGGAGGGGCAGCTTTCACATGTCCACCTTCGCAGCAATGATGTGCTTTCCTATTTCTCATATTCACTGCCTTATTTTCTCAGTTGCATCATCCTCAAGCAATGTTTCCCAAATGGTCGCAACATTGTCTGCAGCCTTTGCGCAGACTGATTCTCAGCCTTTAATTTTGTTAGCAGCTTTAGACACTATTGTTCTTCTTTCTGCCAGCACCTTTAGGGGTGTGCTTGGTATCTGTTGGGCTTGTAGATATTCTACTTGGCACTGAAGATATTACGTGATCTTCGTAATCCTAGAAACCTTAGCCAAGGAGTCTTCATCGGCTTGCCTCGCCTCTGGTGGGAATGCTGCGATGGAATTCTTAATGGACTCCACCAATGTGACATAGATTTTCTCCTGGGCTAATATTTCCTGCTCCTTCTCAGCCAGGAGTTCAATGTGCTCCTGTAGTTACCGCTCCTTTCCTTACAAGAGGGTCTCGCACAGTTTGTCCTTCCTTTGGTACTTTTCTGCATGAGCAGCAACAGCATTTTCCCTTAACCAAATTTTAGTTGTGACCGCCTACTGGATGTTCTAGACCTCCTCCAAGAACAACTTGGAGAATTCTATCTCAACGCTATTACCATCAGTAGATGTGCTTTCCTCTTTAGTTGCTTCAAGTGCCTGCTTTTGAATGAGCACTTTGATCAGTGGGACTAATGCTGATGCGACTAGTGGCACATTAGGATCAACACCATAAGTTTCAGCCTCCACAGTGTCCTTGAAATCATTGATAGCCCCTATTAATTTATTGAGGTGATCCTGGACTTGGTTAGCAATGTACACTTACTGGGCCATCAGATCATGAAACTTATCTTGTGCAATTAACTTAATAGTGTTGGAAATTTCATGTAACTCATTGGATTCATACTTCTTTCGAGACGATTGGACTTCCTCAGGAAACACACGGGTCTGTGTCTGATATTCAGCATGTGGTTGTGCTGAAGGATGAGGGTCTGAGTCCTCCTTATCATTGTCATCCTCCATGTTTTCTTGTGATGGATCCGCTTGGGCATCATCACCTTCCTGGTCTTCACCCTTCACTTGATGAATGGGTGGTTCTTTTGCATTTAGATCTTCAGGTAGCAGCTCTACGAGTGGACCACGCCATTCCTTAGGCCATAGCTTTCCAATTGCATCCACGTCGTCATCGGTCACAATAAATATTTCTTGATGTATCTTTCGATGTGGCGCTTTTGTGGGAAGTAGATTTATATTATGTATATCAGCTTCAAACTTGAAAAAAGTAGCATACCTGTGCACAGTTGTGGCATGGATCCTGTGGGGTTTTTGAACAACCTGTCGCAGTGCCTCTGTGTGCAAGAAGAATACCACATTGTTATCCTGCTGGTGCTTATTGTCAGTCTTGTCTTCCCATAGATTCTAATATTTTTCCCCCAAACAGGATATCAGGACATCCATTTGTACATTGTCTGAAGGGTCAGCCCAGACAATGATGGAAATCAAAATTAGTAACCAGGAATAGTAGAATTTAAGTCCTTTCTTATGTTGTGGTAGCATCACATCTTCGAACAGGGTGTTTCGCAAGTACCACAACCAGTTGAATTTTTCTCCTCGTGCATATAAATCTGCAATTTCTATTACCACTATCGAACATGGCGTTGGTATCACCTTAGGAAATATTTTATAGGATAAGATTTTTGCATCAAATTGGACACTTTTGTCCTGGATGGGCCCAAGTAAGTATCCCTATCATGTGCATTGAAGGTTATGCTTCCGCTTATTGTCCTGATTATTATTCTTAGAAAGGTAATGCAAAGGATATTTTCCTTCGGTTGGGAGTCCTTTAATTCTCACTATCAATTCAGCATTGACTGGGTATGGTTGATCCATCCATAAGTATCCTCTATGAAAGAAGACCAGTAACTGCTTTACATATGTACTAGCTTGTATGCTATGGCCAAAATGAGGCATGAAGAGCATTTTTGTTAGCTCTGCAGTGGCTAGTCCCTTGGCCCACTCCTGTGGTTTTATTACCTTGAAAGCACATGCAACGGTCTAGACTATGTCCATGCAATATTTTATCTGCAATCCCTCTTGTTGTCGAGTGTCATAACCATGGAGCTTCAAAACAACTAACATGGGAAGGATGCCCTGTAGTAAGGGTATGTCGACAGGGATCCACAATGCTATCAAATTACTCATTGCTTTCGCTGGGAGATCTGCATGCACTACACCAGGTCTTCTTGTTTGAATGTAACCTGGAAATTTTAGGTCGACCTGTTCTCTCTGTGGATTTGCTTGTGGTAGCAGTTCTTCATATTCATCATCATTTCCCTGGTTAGCAGTAGGCGTCTTTCCTCACTTTCCTGGAGTGTCTGGAACCTTACTTTTCTTTTGTCTTGGATGTGGCCATGCAGATGACTCGGATGGAATAACTGGTATTTCCTAGACTGGGTTGGGAATAGGATGCAAACTAGGGGTTGGAATTGTTTGTGGCTTCCTTGTTCTTGCCATTTTGTTAGTCTCCGGTGACTGTTGCAGCTACAAGTCGTCGGCTGACTATGTTTCTACTTCCTCATCAATGGGGTAGCCAGAGATGACAGTGGCATCTAAAGCCTCACTCTCACTGGGAATGTTAATTAGAATGGATGGAAGACAAGTGACAACATATAGTTTTGCAATGGCTCAACTCTGGTGATATCAGGGCGTAATAGAAAACTATCTTGATCGGGAAAGGAATATTTAGATATTGGACACTATCTTTCAATCATCATTTGATAGAATTTTAAGGTCTAATCCTGCTCTCAGGTTTCCCTTTCCAATGCTTTCTCCATTAATTTCTATAGCTGGCCTTTCGGGCTGTACTTGTCAGACTAGTAATGGAAGTTAGTGCTAAGACGGTTGATGAGAGCTAACAGTAAGACACCTTTCTCCTGGTACTACACTGATTTAATTCCATGCAAGTGCTCCAGTCGTACAAATATTTTGGCATGGATTCGCTGGTTAATCCTAGCCAACCTATCATTCCTGCTTTTTGCACTGTTTGGCCCCTAGTTGTCTTTCCTCTTACACACTTTAGGTCGCCCGCTTGGGTATATGTGATGATGTGACCACTGGGTGGTTTATTGCTCATTCTTTATGTTGGTTCTATCACAATCTTGCAACATAATATTTTACGTCTTTTAGCTTCTTCTTTTTTTACACGTGTCGGAGTAAGGTTTCAGGAAACTACATTTACCAAAATCATGATGTGGGTACCATCGACTTCTCCGACATTGTTTTGTGCATATATCCATAGTTTGTGTGATGGTACATGGCCTTAGCCAAGTTTCCTTTAGTTTGTGTGGGTGTGCAAAGACTCTGTTGTCATAGTGTAAGATAATTCTTCCTTCTATGGATGGCTTCACCCTCATATATAGATAATGTCGTGCTGACAGCTATTGTTGAGTTGGCTTAGTCTACAATCGCAAAGGTATCTTCATCCTCTCTAAGTATTCCACCATTCCATTTCTTTCTATGTCGTTGAGAGGGAAGAGGGTCTGGTATTCCTGCAGGAGATCTGCGATTTGTACAACTGCTTCATCGTATGAGTGCTTTTGTATTACTTTGAAATATTTACTTAGTTCAACTATTTTTGGCCCACTGAATTTAGTCAAGTTCTCTTTTGCATCCCTAGGTATATTGTCTTGCTAAGTAGCTGCACTATGTTGGTGAGCATTAGTTTCATAGATCTTCTCGACTATACGTCTCTTTTCTTTATGGATTTTATTATGAATTATAGGGTGTTTGTCAGCATTTAGAACTGTATGCACAACTTGTTGGGTTCCTTGTCACAGCTGCTCAAATTTATTACAGGTATTGCGTGCCATATCCAAAGTGTATATGAAACTCCCATACATGGGTAACTCCCTTGACTCAGTCTCCACCCATCGCACAGACCTTATGACTCTTGCACACCTTCTCATGGAGACTTCATGTAACCTATTTTTCCAATTTTCTAAAGCCTCCCCTTAATCAGACGTACATGAACTCGTGCACTTCTAGCTAAGGTTCCCATCTATCATCGGATTGATATGATCTTCATGGATAGCTATAACATTGTATATTTGATCGAGATAATCAACCTGCCCCTCATTATAAACAGGTTCAACATATCTTTGTCCGTCAAATGGATCAATGAGTGAGACTACTCTCATTTCCTCATCCTCAAAGGAGAGGATCCTTTTTTTTTAATTTTTAATTGTTTAATTGTCTATATCCCAATCTATCCCTAGCAATATAGGGTAAGGATTTGTATCATCTACAATGTTAATGACCTCAAAATATGCATATGGGTTCAATCCTTCCATGTCGACAATGGCATTGCTCAATTGACCAATGGGTAGTACCTTCGCCTGATTGGCAAGCGCAGCTAGATAGGAGACCATTCCAAGAGTGGCTTACCCATGATTTCCCAAGTCTAGCAGGTTAGGATATTGACATCTGACCCCAGATCTAAAATGATATATTCCATTTCATAATCACCTATCTGCACATTCATTTTCAATTCGCGGCCAATCTTATATTTTTGTCACACCTAGTCAACCTTATTCTCAGCTTGTGGTTCTATAGGGATCTCATCGATTATTGCTTGTAGTTCTGCAATAGCATCTTTATCTTGGATTAGCATCAAACAAGTAGATAGAAGAGGTCTCAGCTTACTAACCTCGGTTTAATATTTCTTCTGCAACAGGTGTTGGAATCATTCAGGCATGTCCTTGACTTCTGTTGCAATTGATGGTACACTAGGACTTATGAAATATGATTGCACGTCCCATAATAATTCTTTCTACTTTAGGTCGGTCAATGATTCTTTTTTCTGCGTTGTCAGCCTCACTTGTGGCTGCATTTGTTCTTGTGGGATCTCTTATTCTACTCCAGTCATCGCACCTCCTCTTGTTATGGCAGCAATTTTTAGGTCTCGGGGTTCAGTCACAATCATCTAAACATCCGTATTTGCATTCAGGTTCAAGTTTGGTGGGGGGTTGGATGTGGCAACAGTTCTTTCTTGCCACTTTACGATCAACTGAGGACATTGTTCAACATTATGGTCTTGACCCTTACAATATGAGCATATCCTTGCAGGCTCCAAACAATCTCTAGCAAAGTGACCTACTTGTCCATAGTTATAGCATGTAATTGGACCTCTCCCCCTACCAAATCCTCCTCCGCCACCTAGTCCTATAAAGTTTCCACCACCCCTTCTTTGAGGGTGTAGTTGTTGTATTGGGTACTGGTTCTGCTAGTAGTTTTGTTGATATTGGTTTTGCTATGCATATGGCTGGTGAAGCGCATACGGCTGTTGGTATTGATTAGTTAGGAACTATGCAGGTTGGTACGAGGATTGCACCTATTCAACCTAAGGGAACCCCTCATTTTTCATTAACTATGTATCAATTGTTTTCTCTTTCAAGAGCTGGTATGCTCTACAGTCATTTTCCTCATGTCCTACCAATCTAAAAAAATTACAAAATAAGTTTCCAGGGGTACTTACAACCTACAAATACACACATTCTTTATTGTGGTGGCCTCTTGACTGGCATATACCACACCAGGGTATCCCTTTCTCGTTTAATGGGTTAGGTGCACCATATGCAACATAATTCATGAAGGTTGGACAATTATCCATGGTGTGTCTATCCGTTCTACATTTTTTGCACCATAAATCCTCTTGTCCTTCCTTTCCCTTCTTGATATCCTGAAGTTGTAGCATGAGGTTGGATAGATGCAACTGAATCTATACCATTCCTGTGGCACCATCAGCAATAGGCGAGGCCTCTAGCTTCATTGCAAGCTCTAGTGCTTCTGTCTGCAACTCAATATTCTACTGCATCAATGGCCCTTGGATGTGTGGTAGTAGAGAAACAATAAACCACTCCTTATGATGTACATCAGACATTTGGAAGGTTACCTTAGCCATCAGCGTCTTCAATCTTTGATCAAAATCCCACATAGTTTCTGCTAGAGCTTGTTTAATCTCCTTAATCTCAGTAATACATTGTGACTATGATTTGGGTTTTCTGAACTCAGAGATCATTGTAGCTCAGATTTCCTCAAGGGTATTCTATGGTGTTCCAGTTGGTGCGTCACAAAATTTCATGAACCAATCCAGGGTGCGACCCCTTAAGGTCGTAATCATCTGTGCTTTCTTGACGTCAGCGCCATGGAACAAACGTAGCATCCACACAACTTCACATAGGAACCAATGTTGTTTAGGGTATTCCATTCCATTTCCATTCAATGTAGGTAATAGGATGTCTATCGCAACCATTGGGTTGGCGTTCATGCTCTATGGAGCAGGGTTCAATTGAGTTGCACCTTCTAGCACACTAGTGCTATCTGAATTTGAGGTCCTTTCAAGGGATGAGACTCTAGATCTCATATCTGGTGATATGGCTGGTGTTATATAATTATGCTCTGACCCTGAGGTCTCATAAAATCTATCTGGATCTTCAAGTCCTTCCGAGATCGTGCTATATTCCTCCTCTTCATCGCAAGACCCTTCATCTTCGCACGATCGAAGTTAATGTTTGCTTCCTTCAAACAAACTAGGATTCCATCAGCCCCTTTTGGTTTTCCTTCTCTTTCCTAATCTAAATATTCTCCCAAAATTTAGGACTCCAACCTCTAGTTCAGGTTCTGTCCTTCCGAGGAACATCTCCATGCACTCCTCCCCATGTTCTTACCTGCTAGTTAGCGACATAGCCCCTTCCTAGACACACGGCTCAACTATCCAGGTGCAAAAAACCCTTCTCATAAGCAAGTAGTTTTATCCATGTACTTATGCTCTATAAGTATCTCCTTCATGGTCCTTGGAAAAAATCTCATTCAGCTTCACTATATGAATTTATAGCATCTACTGCAAACTCAGTAATATACCCTTGCAATATACTATCAATCCAAAAATCAACAGCTCTTGAGACAGCATTACTTACACTGGTTACCTCCTAAACTAGTTGGTCACTCCACTCAGTAAGCTTCCTTGTATGGTAGTTTCTCCATATACATGCCAATCCTACCAACCATTCATGTAGTAGAATAGGAAACTCAACAAATAAGATCTCATGAATGTCATATTCTATATATTCATCTAACCATCTTTCGACATTGAACCGTGTTCCTGCACTTTATTCTTGTGCAAACACCAGCGTTTTAGCATCCAGCCAATCTTCTATCTCCTCCTTCATTGGGTGCCACACCATCTCCCCAATTTAATCAAAGGTCCCAGCAATGGAACCATTTTTTGAACACTTTTCTCCACTTCCACAACCCAGGTTCTGCACAGTCACCGATCCAACAACTACCTGAGATACCAACCCGATAGAGAAATCCCCATTGGTAACACCTACGAACCAGGCACAGTCTCACTCAAGATATCTCAAATATGGGTAACCATCAGAACCATGTTTCTGTGATTGTCGGGGAGGTATAGTTCCTTGGCTCACAACCAAGGAGCTCAATGAAGGAAGCAGGGTGGCTGGACGGAGGAGTCGGTTCTGCACGAATGATCACAACTGTATGTCATCGCACGTGACCTAACTTTCCTTTCCCCCTTGCAGCTGGTGTAGCTGATTCACCTCAATCATCTCTATGACTAAATTTGGGATTCATAACATGAATTATACAGAATGATATACATTTATACAGTTTCAATTCAGCAATGCATTTTGTTCATCCATTCACCAATTGCAAGAAACTAATAGAAGTTGAACCACATTTAACATTATATGGAAATCAACTAGTAATTCAATCACATAAACATTCACCACATCAATCATTCATTTGGAATCAAGAAATAACGTGGAAACCCATCTAGGAAAAACCACCAAGGTGCTCTTCATCTAGCATGAGAAAGGATATAGCACCTTGTAGTATGCGGGGTGCAGACTGATCTTGAGATATGTCTTTAAGTTCAAACTCATGGTTCTCATGCTCTCTAGTTTTCTCTCCTACTCTACTCCTAGTCCTAATGGTCTGCTCACACTACAGTCATATCCATGGCTCAACATCCCTTCTAATGCTACCATACTCTTCCTAAGTCTACTCCTCTTCTTATCGCTATGACATTACAACATAAAGGGAATCCCCTTCCATGGATTACCGCTAAATGAAAAACTACTGAACACTAAAAAGGGATCAATGAAAACATTACAAACCAAACTTATAACCATTGCATCCTTCCTATTTATACTAATTTACATGGCCATGCAGGGCCAAATGCATCCTGGCAGTCTGTTAGCCATCACCATCAGCCTGACTTAAAAAGATCTTCTGACACGTGCGTAGCTGTAGGATTACGTCGTCTTATAGGGCCATGATCTGGATTCTGTATTTGTCACTTTCTGGTTGTTTCCCTCCTTGCACACTTCCACACTCACCTTTCCTTTAACGCGCACTTCTATGTTCTGCCTTCATGGACCCTTTTCATCCTTCGCACTCTTCCTTTGCTTCTATCGCGTGCACAATGAATTTTCCTTGGCTGTGCGTGCAAATTTCCTTCTTATGCCCCTTTCCCAGGCCAATAGGTACCTTGGGAATCATTGATATCAGTGGTGATCTCCCTCATGCTTTCTATCCGTTTACATCATTGACCGGTAATCAAGTGGTTTCTACCATGTTTGACTTCATATCATTGTAATCACATGGATATAATCGTACTTTGTGGAAGATGAGACGAAGACCCTAGGTATCTGTTGAAAATCACTCATAGGTTTCTCCCCAGGTTGCGATGGAGTATATTTTATGAAGTACCAACATGGATCCACATTTGTATGGTCATTGCTACGCTCAAATTTGTGTTTGTATGACATAGATCTACATTGTATATCTGGTAGCTATGTCCAAGTTTGAGTACTCTATCACATGGATCTACGTTGTATTCTAGTAGCCATGGTTGTTAATCTCTCTCATGGATCTACCTTGTATTGGTCTGCAGCCATGATGAAAACATATTTGCTCATGAGTCAAAAGTATTGATGTATTGCAGATGCATGGTTTATGATCTCCGATGAAGTTGATTCTTTCCTCGAAGTGATAACTTTTTCTTTCAAATCTCTCACCTATCGTATCCCTCTAGCCTCATACTTTGGGGGGAATTTTGTTACACCTAAATCTCCTCACCACCATGTGTAGAGAACACACACATCATATTAGCCCTCAAATTGCAAACTATGAAGTGAAATACTATTTTTCCTCATTGCTTACAGTTTTACAAGCATAAGTTGAGCACCGCCTTTAACCGGTTAGCAAGGCACGTTACCTCCTTCATAAAACTTAGGTAACGCTTTTTGTCTCTTGATAGTAAGTGGTGCCACTGCTTATGGCCTGTATACAATGAGTGGTTCTTACCTAGCAGTGCTCTTTCATAGTGGAGGAGAAGAAGTGTCCTTGGTAAAAAGTGAAAAAGAGAAGACTTCACGAAACTTCTCAAAGAGAGACTTTGCGCAAACCTCATCCCTACCTCCTAGGGCTACCTGGACTTGAGATCCATCCTTTTGGGATCTCCCTTCCACCTCATCCACAAATTTCTCAGCCATCTCTATCCATCCCAAGCCTATAAAAGTAGGATCATTCTCCATGGTTGAGGGGAGAGTAAAGTTATGTTGTTGCTTTGACATTCTGGCCTAAATCAGTTAAGTGAGCTTGAGCCAGCAAGTTGGAGCTATTGGGGATGAGATGTTGGATTTTTGAAGGAGTACATCGACACTAAGGAATAGGTTGTAAACTTCTTCTCTATTATCTAACGCAAAATTGGTTCCTTTCCCATAAAATATATTGTGTCATTATCGTATGTTTTATTATTGAATTCCTTAGCCATCAATATAGAATAGTGGATAATATTTTGGTGCTATTTGACCTTGTTTTTTTTTTCTTGTGATTATGCAAGTATATCCATGAAGGATCATCTGTATAGGAAAAAGCTATACTATTACATCAAAGAGACTTGATTATTGATCTCCACCCATTCTAGGGAATGTCTTCCAATATTGTCATGTACCATTTGTTCTAGATCTGACTCATTCAGACTAGAGAAATAGCTCTTGTCCACAGGAGATGCAAAATTCCTAGCTACAACCACCATCAAATAATTTACCACACGCATGTCGAGAGGTATTATTGATTATGAAATAAATTGGAATGGACTATCAAGTTATTAATGCATTTCCTAATGATCATATTATATATTATGGACAATATGCATCAAAAAACAAATTCCCACAATGTGAAACTAGTAGATATCGAACTGATCAAGTAACAAAAAATATGCCTCGCAAATTTCTTCGTTATATTCCCATAATTCCATGTTTCCAATGACTATTCAAGTGCCAAAGTATAGAAAATTTTATGGATTACCATGCAAAGAACAGAACTGAATATGTTGTTCTTTGCAGTCCTACATATGTTCTGCATTGAAGAACATTGAAGAAAAATAGCCAATTTTTAAAGCTGAACCTTGTAATTTTAGACTTTCATTGGAAGCTGATGGTTTCAATCCATTTGGATATATTTGTTCTACTTACTCAATGTGGCCTGTTTTCATCATAAACAATAACCCTCCTCCTTGGATGTCGATAAAGAGAGAGCACACAATGTTGGAAATGATTATTCCAGGTATTTTTTTGAAATTAATTATATTATTTCATTTATTTGTTTCATTGATGCATGATAACACCTTTTATATATTGGGAAACATAACTGAATAGCATCACATATTGCTAAATAAATTAGGTAAGTACCAAGTTAAATATATGAATGTATATATTGAGCCTATTATCAATGATTTATTGAAGTTATGGGTTGGCATCACTATGTATGACATCTCTAGACCAATAGGGAAGAAACAATTCCAATTCCATGGAATACTTGCATGGATAATTCATGACACTCCCCGATTAACACATTTGTGTGGTCCAGTCTGTGGTCCTAGGATAAAATATTGTCATTCAAGAAGTCAAATAAAGGAGGTGTTTGATAAGTACAAGAAATTCCTTCCTAAGAACCATAGGTATCGAACTACCAAAAAAACAAAATTCAATGGTAAAGAAGAGAATGGGAAGAAACCACAAAGAATGAAACCTTACCTATGGAAATTGTCATATAATAGGCATTGTCATGGTATGAAAATTGTATATGTATCATATAAATATGTAATACTATGAATTTTATATTTGTATTGAGTTTTCTCTACCATGGGTGTCATGAATTATTGTTAATGTGTTTTCGTTTATGTTTAATATTGATTGTCATGAAGGAATGAATGCGATTGCACGAGGAATGAAGAGTTATCCCATACAATTTAGTAGGTTTCCTTACTACGGGCACATACAAATAGCTCATTTGTTTGATACAATGCGTATTGGGAAGAATGTAACAAAAATGATATGGATAATCTGAGATGGAAGGACTGACAAAGATAAAATTGGAAAAAAATTGTAGTGACATTGCAGAAGGAAATCACGCATTGCAAAGTGTAATTAATTCCAATTTCAGAGAGGAGCACAGAAATATAATTAGTCATCCATGGTTATTGACATAGCAACAAAGAAATGATATAAAATAGGTAATTCAAAAAATAAGGTTTTCTACTGGGTTTTCATCGAACACACAAAATATCTTAACGCAAAATGGTGACTTTGGTGGTGTTAAAACTCATCACTGGAATACATTCATTAAGGTAATTATTTACCTATTTAATTTCCATTTAGTACATCTTTTTAGTAATTGTGGTCTCTTATTTGGAATTTAAATAAATAATGATCATTTTCTTTTTGTTACAGTACGTTCTACCTCTTTCTCTCCCAGATAGCTTTGACGACAACATAAAACAAGTTATATATGATCTTGGTAAATACATGAGGTAAGTAACAATTTATATGCATGAAAATGTTTGTTCACTTTTTTGCATAGCTTATTGACATATTTATTTTCACATATTGGAACTTTATTATATATGCCTCGATCTTGTTGATCACTGTTATTTTCTTGCATCATTTGTAGGGGATTTCATCTAAAGAAATCCATAAAGATGATATTAGGTATTGGAAGAGAGATTCCTCTTCTAATGTGTGAAACGCATAAGTATTTACCTCTAGTATTTTTCAATGCACAAGAACACTATCTCATACACCAAGTTGAGGAGATTGAATTGTGCGGACTTGTACACACAGGATCAATGTGGATGGTGCAAAGGCATTTGAAGTCATTGAAGGATTTTTTTAGACAAAGAGAACATCCTGAGGGTTCTATTGTGCAGGGATATATGGTATATCAATCAATGATGTACATTAGTCAGTATCTTCCAAATTTGGCAAAAAATATCAATCTTCCTCGAATTTGGCATTCCAACTCCATCAACAAATTTGAAGGGGAGAAGTTGTTGGGGAAAGGTAGAACAAGGAAAGTGAAATGTAATTAGATGGTTTATATTTAATTTATTATACAATTAATTTTTCAATTTCATATATATCTTACTCATGTAATTTTTATTATTCCGTCAATATTATAAGGTAAACTTAATTCCCTTTAATGATAGCTAATTTACAATTCTTAATTGTTATTTTCTCGTATATTTGGTCGCATGTGGGATACAGTACATTTATACATTGCAAAAAATATTGATTGGATGGAGGAATGGATAGAACGATGTATAGAATTCTATGGTACCTTATCATGGGAAGGGGTGAGTAAATTGATTAAAATAGTGCATCATCATCAAGAAGAATATCTCGATGAACTTACACAAAGGGGAATTGATTTAATATGTCATTTAAAAGATAAAAAGGAAAGTATATTTTATACCCTGATCATTTTTGTGTTGTTTCCATTTATATAAATGTATTTCTTTTTTGTATTTCTTCTTATATATTTTTTTACCGAGTCGGCCATGATGCAGTTGATAACCACAATTCTATGTGGTACAATGGTCAAAAATTCTGCATCAAAAAGTTGGATGACAAGAAGAAAACATTCGATTGTGGGATAACTAAAATTTTTCAAATCAATAATGTTTTTGCTTGAAGTGACAAGCATCCAAAAGTATTTGAAAATAGGTACTATGGTTATTTGTAATATATAATTGAGTGTGACTTTAATTCATTTAAAATAGTTCTATTTGAGGTCAAACGGTACAAGTTACGAATGAATGAACGTGATCCTGAAAGAACTTGAACCGGGTACAGAGCCTTATGTTCTTCCAATTCAATGTGAGCAGGTCTTTTACTTAGAGGTTCCAGGTAAAGTAGTTTGGTCATACATTGTTAGATATGTTCCAAGAGGAAGATCAGTCAAGTATAATCTAGTAGAGGAAGAAGACAATGTTGAAGAAGAAGGTGATGCATATCAGGAGCAGTTGGCCGCCGTAGATGTGTCATATGAAGAATCTGATCAAGAATTTGATCATCCAAATGATGTAGTAGATTATTTTGAACTCGATGATGATATTGATGATAAATATATAACCGAAAATGACTCTGATGATGATGTTGATATGAGTGATCCTTTCAATGATAGCGATTCTAGACCAGGTGATGATACAGATGAAGAAGTTAATGATGAATAATAGAAATCATCATCATCTTCATGTTCTACTCATTAGAATAATAGAAACCATCATCATCATGTCATCCTCATTAGACTATTCATGACCATCATCATCTTCATCTTTATGATCATCAATGGTATCATAATCATAATAATCATCATCATCATCACCATCACCATCTTCACATTTAATATCATTAATGGTATCATCATCGTCGTCGTCGTCGTCGTCATCGTTGTCATAATCATCTAAATCATAATCAACCTCATCCTCATCATCGTCAATGTTATAATCATCATCGGCATCAATGGCATCATCATCATCATCGTCATCATCATTATCATGTTCATATCCATAATCATCATCATGTTCATACTCATTAGAATAATCGCAACCATCATCATCTTCATCTTTATGATCATCAATGGTATCATAATCATCATCATCATCATCATCATCACCATCATTCTCTTCATCTTTAACATAATCAATGGTATCACCATCATCATCATCATAATCATCTTCATCATCGTAATCGTCGACATCCTAATCAACCTCATCCTCATCCTCATATTTGTCAATGTTATAATCATCATCGTCATCAATGTTATCATAATCATCATCATCATCATCATCACCATCACCATCATCATCTTCATCTTTAATATCATCAACGGTGTCATCATCATCGACAACCTAATGAACCTCACCATCGTCAATGTTATAATCATCATCGTCATCAATGTTATCACCATCATTTTCATCAATGTTATCACCATCATCATGTTCATCTCCATAATCATCATCATGTTCATACTCGTTAGAATAATCACAACCATCATCATCTTCATCTTTATGATCATCAATGGTATCATAATCATCATCATCATCATCATCATCATCATCATCACCATCATCATCTTCATCTTTAAGATCATCAATGTGTTAGCTGGAATATTTCACCTCCTGTGGACAACAAGGTGTTCCAATGGTCTGAATGGTTGAGATCCAAAAAAAATAGAGGACAGAGGTTGAAGACTCTCCCTAGACGCTATAGATATCTGGAATACAAGGCTTTGATATTTCACCTATGTACCTGAAAAAAATCTCAACACGAAACAAATCAAAGCAACCGGAATATGATCTACTAATCTATGCTAGTGACTAAGGAATCTAGCAACATATATATGTGAAATCACAACAGCAACATTATATGTTTGATAGAAATCAACTTGCATTAGAAATATGAATAATTTTATAACCAAGCCTTAGTGTTGACATGCATCTCCATGAAACCAGCTCTTCATCCCCAAAATATTCGACTCTAGCTCTCTATGCTCTCTCCAAATGATCTTGGTCCAAGAATCAATCCAACAGCATAACAATACCTTCAATGTTCTCCCCTCAACCATGGCTATGAGATCATATTTATAGGGCTTTAATGGATAGAGATGGTTGAGAAATTAGTGGGTGAGGTGGCCTCTAAGTTCTTAGGATGAGGGATCTCGAGCTCAACTAACCCACAACAGTAGGGATAAGGGATATCTCAGGGCTTATCATCTAGAAGCCTTGAGAAGATTCTCTTTTTCCCTTTTTACCCAGGGTACCGCGCTTCTCCTTCTATGACAGAGCGGTTCTGGTAATAACCGCCTATGGAC
Source organism: Pseudotsuga menziesii (assembly GCA_001517045.1). NCBI lineage: Eukaryota > Viridiplantae > Streptophyta > Pinopsida > Pinales > Pinaceae > Pseudotsuga > Pseudotsuga menziesii. The sequence continues at coordinate 119,138 of LPNX010052513.1, forward strand.
CAAGGGCAATGGGTGGTGGCACCGCTTGTGGACAACTATGAAAAGCAGTGCGAGCAAGGGTACCATTCCTAGATAAAGGGGCATGCGTAGTGCTGGGAATTTGTAATGACAGATTGATGAAAAACCATTTAGTTTCCACTCCAGAAGCTGGGATTCAAGGCAAGTAGGTATGCCAAAGGTCTTGTCACATGATGGTGACAGGATTTTTGTATAACATGATGCCCCCCAAAGCATGAGTCTTAGAGTGATACAATAAACGAGGGCTTTGAGAACAAGTCGTCACCAGGAGATGAAAATTTTGGCTCAATCAGAGTATGTAGTCAAGTAGGCATCTGTAGTACATCAGTATGTTGACTCATAGACACAAGTAACCAAACTCATAGCTGCAGACCAATACAAGGCAGATCCATGAGTTGAATAAACAAGCATGGCTACTAGAATACAGCGTAGATCCATGTGATAGAGGACTCAAACTTGGACATAGCTACCATACATACAACATATATCTATGTCATACAGATGCAAATTTGAGCATAGCCATGACCATACAAATGTGGATCCATGCTAGATATACAAAACTCCATCGCAACCTAGGGAAAAAGGAATGAGCGCTTTTAAACAAATGCCCAGGGTCTTCGTCTCGTCTTCCACAAAGTACGATTCTATCCATGTGATTACAATGATTTGAAGTCAAACATGGTAGAAACCACTTGATTACCGGCCAATGATGTGAATCGTTAAGAAGTGCAAGGGATATCACCATTAATATCAATGATTCCCAAGGTACCCTAGTACAATCTACTGAGTGTGAAAAGATGTCCTGATTTTGAACACCTAGTCGATTCTATCGATCAAAGGTCAATGATGTGAACTTATGTCGAGAGTGAGATAATCTATCATTAAGGCATACATATCTCAAGGTACTAAATGTTGTTTCTAAGACTATTTCCCGGATGATGAGCTAATGTCGATGGGAATAGTCTCGTCGAAGGAGGGCCATGATGAGCCCCACATCAACGACACGAAACTTAGAACATAGTTCTGGAATGATGTGAATGTAGTAACCATATGAATAACTCAAAGATACTGACACAAAGATTGTGTAGACTGCAGAGGTAAAAATTCTTCAGATCCCCTTTGAACATCGGGCGGCACGACAAAATGACTTGGCAACATGACTAGACGGGACAGATACACAATGCGATAGTCGACAATGCATTCTTTTGAAAGACTCAAAGGATTGACATGACTCATTAAAGTGGATCACCACAGAGATCATCTAAATAGCCAATTGACTGACATGATTGTGTAGACAAGTGCCATGTTCAAAGGTAACGACAAACAACTGCCATTATTTACAAAATGATTCCCTTCCCATTTCCCCCATCATGATTGATGAGTGCCTCTTTTCAGTTTTACAAGTTCAAAGAGGGTAACAAAAATTCGATATAGCTTGTCAGAAGACAAGTCCAGACTCATATGTTTTATGAACCTAAGAGAGGAGGGGTTCGATCCCAAAATGGATCTCTCAATGTTTAATTTTAACGAGTCCACTGAAAGAAAACTTGGTATTGTTCATGTTTAGAGAGTCTGAACAAATACGAAAGGAGACTCCAAAGGGGTCCTTTTTCATGTGATTTAGTCTCTAAGGCCCGAAAAAGTGTAAAATCATACCTTAGAGAACTCTTCCAGTCATTATTGGCTGGAGTGATCCTTTTTCATAAATAGTCCTATCCGAACCGAAAAAGAGATAACCTACCATCGAACAGATGAGTCTTCAAATACTTTAATGAGCGTGAAGAAGACAATATCGCTCGACGATCTTTTCGTATTTAGGGAGCCTAAAAAGACTTTAAAGACGACTCCATTAGAATTTTTCATGTTTTGAATCTAGAGCACGAAAAAGTAATAAACTAAGCTCAAACCAAATTTCATGTTTTAACCAGAGCACGAAAAATGAAAAGTAAGCTCAACACCATCTTACTGTTTTTAACAAGCTCAAAGATCAGTTGAAAGAATGCTCGAAGATTGGTTTCATTTTTACGCAAGCTTGAAACCAATGGGGAAACTATGCTTGAAAAATCCCATTAACTTGATATACAGAGGTCGGAATCTTTCCCCCAGCATGATTTCTAGCAAAGATTACCCCTCACATGGTTGCTAGCACCTCGACATGCCCCCAAGCTTCATTTCATCCAATGATTCTTCTTCCATACCCAACCTAAAAACCTGGTTACTAATGTCAAAATGTTCACCAGGGTGGTAGGAAGAACGAGAATCAAGCAGGCAAAGGTTCAAGTTCTAACACTAAAGTGAAGACTCAAATCAAGGGAAGGGGATCTATTTCATTTTTACACAAGCTTGAAACAGAAGGTAACTATGCTTGGAAAAATGATTTCATTTTTATGCAAGCTTGAAACCAAAAAATAAACTATGCTCAAGGAGATCCATTTCATTTTTTAATGAGCTTGACATAGAATGGGAACTTTGAGCAGGGAAAACTGACATGATGGTCAGAACCTAATATGATGGTCAGGTGCTATTTCATTTTTTAATGATCTTGACATAGAATGGGAACTGTGCTCAAGAATGATTTCATTTTTACACAACCTTGAAACCAAAAGTTAAACTATGTTTGAGGAGTGGTTTTATTTTTTAGCGAGCTTGAAACCAAAAGTAAACTATGCTCTAAACATGGTTTCATTTTTATGCAAGCTTGAAACCAAAAGTAAACTATGCTCTAGACATGGTTTCATTTTTATGCAAGCTTGAAACCAAAAGCATAAACTATGCTTAAGGAGTGGTTTTATTTTTTAACAAGCTTGAAACTGAAATTAAACTATGCTCTAAACATGCCCCTACCAAACATGATATCCAGAGGTTGGTAGGTTTCCCCCATTACATAAAAGCTACCCGCCTAGCTCCATTATGATGTCCATATACTAGAGCCATGCCCCCCATTTTACTTACAATGGGACGAAGCTAACTAGAAGGGGAAAGAGCCACAAGAACATGTGGCACATTCAGGGGAGTCTGATTACTAGGAGTAATGCGATGGTTAGGTGTAACAAAGGAAAGATGATCAATGGTCGCAATATTCCCATCATGGGGAAAATGCATAACTCTAAAGAGTGTGGACACAACAGCCTTCATGGCATAGAAATAATCATGTCTAAGGAGCAGATTGAAATCCAAAGGACCTTGGACCACCATAACATCAATACAGATAGTTTTCCCTCCTAACGTAATAGGAAAAAGAGGAAGGATCCCTAAAGGTGAAGTAGGCCTTTGATTAAAATCCAGTATCTAATCGGTGGCTGGCACAAGCTGAGGAGAGCCTAAATCTTGCCAAGCAGTTGAGGATAGAATACTAACATAAGTCCCTTTGTCAACAATAGTGTCAAGTATCCTCCTAGCAGTAACATTCACAGCTATTTGGAAAGGAACACTCGAATGAGGACAATACTTTGTTAGGTTACTTCAATCAAAGGAAATAACCTCACTACTCAGAGAGGCTTCTGTCGAAACAGACAAAATTTCCTCTTGTCAAGAACAATCAGAACGAAGCATAAAAACTTCAACGGGATTTGGTTCATTCTCTACTGGAAGAGAAGAACAAGACGAAGATTTGGTCAAACAGACTACCTTAGTCTTAACACTCTCTGATGAAAGAGCAGGATCAGGTGGAAATGACACCGACTCAACCACTTTAACTTCACTCTCCAAAGGAAGAGTGGGATCAACCACAGATAAATATGAATCGACCACTTGGTCAACTAGTTGAGGATCGAGGGATAACTTACTATCACTTGTTGGAATTGCCTGTTGATGATCAGTAATATTTTCCAACCAACACGAAGCTTCATCCATGCTTCGACAAAGAAAAGTAAGATGCATAGCCTTGCATATCAAACAAGGATACAAGAATTTACCCTTACGACCTTTTACCAATGGGTCACTGGTTGAGGGAGTATCATCAACATGATGATCATAGGTTGATGACACAAATGTTTTGGACCTTTTAGACCACTCTTCTTGTACACGGGAGAGACCAGGACACTCCTTAAGAAGGTGGTCCCCCTTGCAAAGCTTACAAGGAAAGTTTGGTTTTCTGAGTGTTCTCTTAGAACGAGCACCATCAAGAGAAGATGGTTGCTGATTTTTCTCTTTCTTATCCTTCTTGTTTTTACCCTTCCCTTTCTTCTTCTTCTTACCCACATGACTACTAACGATAGATCTATGGTCAAGCAAAGAAGAAGAAAGGGGCAAAGCCACAACCAACAAAGAAGAAGCAAGATTAGGTTGAGGACGATCCTCTCCTGGAGGAGAGGTGACATTTGAGACATTAGGTGTAATAGGAATTACTGGATTAAACAGCCAAACCGGTAATCCTATAGTTAATCCAGGAATATTTAAAGTGGCAATAAAGGGAGGACCAATATCTTCACTTGGAGGGAATACAAAAGGTACACCTTGGAAAGGGACCTCTTGAGTGGTAGTCCTAGATTGGCATGCCATCTCTAAACTCTCTAATAACCCCCTAACTACCACGCACAAGCAAGTACTACTCAAATTAAAAGAAACAAGAAAACATGTGAAAGGAGTAGATAAGAGTCAGGAACCTCATAGGACAGGCCAAAAGGATAAGTCATATGGTTTGTGGATTCCTAAAAGGGTCTCCCGATATACATAAGGTATGAGGGAGCTCAAATCAGTAGTAGTGCTGTCTAATTCATAACCGTTCACAAGGGGCCTTCCTATATACAATAGAGTACGTGAAGTACCTTTCTATATACCTCAAGGGTACGTGCAAGGTCGTTCAATATACCGATGGTACGTCGAAGAACCACACGAGTCCCAGGATGTAATGCTGACAAATAATGACAAATCCTATGCTTAACGACACCTAAACATGTCTCTAACTTATCACTCAAATTGCTAAAAATTTTAACCTAGTACTACCATTAATTTTATCTTGTGTGTTTAGGTGGAACCATGGAGTGAAAACTTGAAATTAAAGAAGATGCACACTGATCTATATGATGATGCTTTCCTCTTCAATGAAATTCTACCTAAGAGAGGGAGAGAGATTTACTTTTCTTCCCAAAAATGCAAACCCAAATGCAAATGCAATTCTATCTTTTCAAACGAAAAGTGAAATATCAATGCACCCCAAACAATCTTCAAAGAAAATAAGGAAGAGATCTAGAGAACATATAACATAAATCAAAATGTTTCCTATGTTTTCATGCTTGAAAAAGACGCATAAAAACTTAATGGAAAGATGATTTCACTAACGTTTCCAAACAAATCTAACTCTAATGCACGCAAAGTTGAAAATAGATGTTTCTTCTCAATGAAAGTAAGATCTAGAATTTCAAACAATCATGTACAAAACAAGAAGAAAAACATTCAACAAACTTGGGAATAAATCAAAAGAGAGAGAAAACTAAAACTTCTCTTTGAAACAGACAAGGAAACGAAGAACCGATCTTTCCTACCAAGCACTGAAAAATCAGCATGCGAAAGGAAACAAGAATCACCCCAAGCAAGGAAAGACTCAAAACAACATGGATCACTTATGCATTCCCAGTCCAAAACAAACCAAAAACCTACTCATGAAAATGAAATGTATATTTCCAATTCCAATGAATGATATCTACAAAAAGGAGCAAGAGGTTTCAAGCAAAGAAAAGAATGTAAACTCCAATGCAATAAATATAAACTCTCTTTGAATGCAGAGGGAATATAACACTCAAAGCGACTGCAGAATATACAATTCATGGCCCCTCCCGGCTGTGAGGGAGCATTTTTTTTTTCAAAACCACACTTCATTTTCATCAAAAAGTAAGCCAAAAACACACAAAAATCAAAATTCAAAGTCTGGAACAGGGCCTACCTAGTACCGCGTAGATGAAGTTGTTGACAGGCGGTTTTGAGGCAGAACCGCTCCTTGCTCACTGGATTCAGGTGGTGGCACCGTGTACTGCTAACTAGACATAGGAGGTGGCATCGCTCCTTGCCAATAGAACATGTGCGGTTCCCTGTAGATGACCAAAACACAAGGAGAACGAAGGATCCAGTTAGAAAAAGGCTAGATCAAGGCAAATACTGTTGAATTGAGTATGGAAACAAAGCATAAAAGACCAAAATGACTCAAATCTGAACAGATCTGGAAATTTCAAACCCAAATAATGCAAGTCAGAATGTAGATCTGACTGAAGAGAGTTGAAGAAAATGGAGCCTGGATTTGGACAAGAGTTGCAAACTGAGGAAGATCAGAACAACTGATAGGAGTTTCCCCAACGGAGCCGCCAGATTTGTTAGCTGGAATATTTCACCTCCTGCAGACAGCAAGGTGTTCCACTAGTCTGAATGGTTCAAATCCAGAACAAATAGAGGACAAAGGTTGAAGACTCTCCCTAGATGCTGTAGATATCTGGAATACAAGGCTTTGACAGTTCACCTATGTACCTACAAAAAAGCTCAACACAAAACGAATCAAAGCAACCAGAATATGATCTACTAATCTATGCTAGTGACTAAGGAATCTAGCAACATATATATGTCAAATCACAACAACAACATCATATGTGGGACAGAAATCAACTTGCATTAGAAATATGAAGAATTTTACAACCAAGCCTTAGTGTTGACATGCATCTCCATGAAACCAGCTCTTCATCCCCAAAAGCTCTGACTCTAGCTCTCTATGCTCTCTCCAAATAATCTTGGGCTAAGAATCAATCCAACGGCATAACAATACCTTCAATTTTCTCCCCTCAACCATGCCTATGAGCTCATATTTGTAGGGCTTTAATGGATAGAGATGGTTGAGAAATTAGTGGGTGAGGTGGCCTCTAAGACACTAGGATGAGGGATCTCGAGCTCAACTAACCCACAACAGTAGGGATAAGGGATATCTCTGGGATTATCATCTAGAAGCCTTGAGAAGATTCTCTTTTTCCCTTTTTACCCAGGGTACCGCGCTTCTCCTTCTATGACAGAGCGGTTCTGGTAATAATTGCCTATGGACCAAGGGCAATGGGCAGTGGCATCACTTGTGGACAACCTATGAAAGGTGGTGCAAGCAGGGGTAGCGCTCCTAGATAAAGGGGCATGCGCGGTGCTAGGAATTTGTATGACAAATTGATGAAAAACCATTTAGTTTCCACTCCAGAAGCTGGGATTCAGGGCAAGTAGGTATGTCAAAGGTCTTATCACATGATGGTGACATGATTTTGGTATAACACAATGGTATCATCATCATCATCATCGTATTCATCATCATCATCGACATCCTAATCAACCTTATCCTCATCATCGTCAATGTTATAAGCATCATCATCATCAATGTTATCATCATCATCATCATCAATGTTATCATATTCATCATCATGGTCATCATGTTCATACTCATTAGAATAATAGAAATCATCATCATCATGTTCATCCTAGCAACAATTTACATGTGCTACTGATAGATGAGAACCATGACATAATTGATATGGAAAGATATCATATGAACTATGTTCATCATGTACTATCATTTTTTATGTGTGCATTAACACATGTAATCCATATTGTGTAGATACCCACTCTAGGATCTATTGAATAAGCCTAATTATTTTTAAAAAAAAGAGGTTTCTATGTTAGAAGACATTTTAAAAATAATAATAAGACAAGAAAATTTTTATGTTCAATTTCTTATTTATCAAGGTTGTAATTAATTGAATTTTACACATTTTCAGGATTTAAAGATTTGTAAGAAATAAATTCTATTAGACAATGAATTCCATCTAACCTTATTACTTACCTATGCTTGTCTCAAGTCTTCTTGAGAATGGACTTTATTAAGCATCCTTTGTTTGTCAAACTTCGAAATGGTCACCATATTACACTCAGATGACAATTTTTTTTCAAGAAAGGGTCTATTGTCAATGATTTTCTCTATGATGATGATGATGGACATAAGGACAATGATCATGATAATCATACTGACTATGGTGAGAACAACAATTTTGTTATCAACATCATCATCACTAATGATGATGATGATGTCGATGGTCTTGTTTATGACGTTGATGACCACGACGACAATAGCAATGGTGTTTTTTATGACATAAAAAAACAACAAACAATTAAACAAAATAATAAATATAAAATAATACATATAAATAATAAATAAACATTAAAAAAACAACAAACAATTAAAACTATCATCTTACCTTCCCCCTGTCGTGACAATGAAATTTTACATCTTTCACTTACCTCACCCATGAATTACGCTGAGGTCAAAGAGTAGTTTCCAAGGTTGTAGAGGAGGTTTTTCAATTACCTCACCCATGAACTAGGCCCGAGGTCACAGAGGAGGTTTTCCACTTTCCTTACCCATGAACTAGGCCCGAGATCACAGAGGAGGTTTTTCACTTACCTCGCCCATAAACTAGGCCCGAGGTCGCAGAGGAGGTTCAAAGGTTACTAAGGAGGTTCCAAGGTTGTAGAGGAGGAATTTCTTGTCCATTCAATGATCCCCTTCCTTGACACAACCCAAATGCTAGGTTGTGAACATGGTAAAACCCTTGATTTGCACCGGACACGGATCAATTTCTTGTTTGAAACAATTTTTAAAGCCTGGGTTCTTCCTACAGGCCACTTTTTATTAAGTGGGAATCAGGATTCAGCTCAATTTTAATGGTATCCTAGCTTTAGGGGTTTTCTATTCTCAAGGTTTTCCACCCCCTTCATCTCCAAAATATATGGAGAGGGAAATTAGCATATTGAGATAGAAACCCATAAGCAAAGGTGAAGGTCAGTAAGGCATTGGGAAAAGCATAGGCTAAGGTAGCTTCTAGTGTATTATTTTCCCACAGAGATGTCTTCAGTAAGTCATCTTCTTTCATTTAATCCATTAAATCATTTTCTATTCAGTGTTTTACTGATAGAGACAGTCAATACATTGCATTGAGGGTTTTAACAAGAATAGAAAGGGTTTATATATACATAAATATGGAGAGAAAGTATTACAAGCCGAGCGTAGCATACATATATGCCAGGCAGTCAAAATTAAGACTAATCTAGTTCCACCAAGCATCTTTCAAGTGTCCAAAAAATAGGAAAACCCCATATCCTAGTCTACCTCCCTTATAGGAAAAAACCTTAATAAAATTCCCACATAGCTTTAAGAAAAAAAACATTTAACATAACGAAAAAGAAGAAGGATTTTTCATTCCTGGAGCTACTTTTCGCTAGAGCTAGGATTAAGCATGGACACATCATCCATTGGCAAGATTCCATCTTTCTGCTCTAAGTCATTGATATCCCTACTTGGACAGACCAAATTCTATTGAATAACATTGAGCCTATCCTACATCTGTTCGAACCAACTTGCATTTATTTCATTAGAGACCTGCGTATAGAGTTGTTGTTGGGTTCTTAAATCATTTATTCCCATCATACATTCTTCATGGGATATATTATAAATAACAATAGGATATCTTATAAATAGAAACTATATGCAAACATGTGAGCTAGAAATTGAAATTAATAGAAACTAAAACCATTTCAATAATAACATTTTAAATCATAAAAAATTGATGTCTTCATATATATGGATGATAAGGGGATCGTTACTAGACTTGTGATGTGTGAGGTTTGATTGGGGGGGGAAAGTGGATAAGGAGGGGTCTATGGTTTTGCAGGATCTTGATTTAGACATGGTCGATTAATCCAATGGGGTACAATAAATATGGGTTTCTCCCAATCCTAGCACTAGGGAACCTTGGAGAGACCTTGGTCAATACTTGAAGGGTGGTGTAGCTTGCATATTAGAGGTCATTAAAACTTTAGGACCAAGGGTTAGCAAATCCAAAAATTTGTAGTGTCGTCATATTTACATGCTGGAGACCTATCTTTACAAAGGTTGTTATATCATCACAGGTGGCACAATCCTCACACAAACTGGGGGTCTTTTGGTCCCAATTGGAAGTATGGATGTATTTACTCAACCTTAGAGTGTGAACAAGGGGATTTTATTGTCCTTGAGGGTAAAAATTTCTCAACCTTTCTATTTTATTTTGTCTTCATCAAGAGTCAGAGGTGGAAGAATATATTTGTTCAAGGACATGTGACAAAACTCTCTAGGTGATTAAAAAATGTGGTCAATTCATGAATACTCCCAACGTTCCTCCTCATAACCAGGGTCTTCAAGTGGGTATATGAATAGATCAATATGTGAGAATATGATCAGCAAGGTTGAAATTAACTTTGATAGGAATGTTTATTTTTAGAATTCATGTAGATGACTATTTGTATGACTTCTTACAAAATATCTATAGCACAAATATTGAAAGAAATTTTATTAAACAATGTTTGTATGGTGCACTACATAGCCTTCCCCGTGTGTGATAAAATAAGGGTGCACCACTATTAATCTATCCATTTCTCTTAAATTAAACATGAAAGTAGATCCTGGACCTAGACAGAGCAACTATAAACCTATCCAGTTCTCTTAAACTAAACAAGGAAGTAGATCCTAGACCTAGGCAAAGAAAGCATGGAAAGTATGGTTTTTTCAACAATAATAAAAAATATTCCCTAGACAACTCAGATATTCTCATGACATTTCCACCCATCATGAAATCCCACTTCACAACCAATGCATCATATGCTTAAATATGGGAACTCCTCTATAATTTAATACATCTCTCTCATACCCAATAGAGTTGTATATCACAGACCTTGCCAAAGTAAAAAAAATTCAAACATTGTAGTGAGACCAAAGATAATCCCATACAATTGTAGAGATATAGTCACCTAAGAGTTTCTCGGACCACCCCATCATAGTCTATACTTGCAAGAGCATCAATAGATGTGTATGTGACACATAAACAATTGTAATCGCAAAGTTCAACTATCTCTAGTCCCATTTTTGTCATGTTTTTATCGTCTTGTTTGTTATATCTGGCATAGAGCCAAAATCAAGTTTTGACAATGTATTCTTAATGGAACCTCCCACCAAAAATGTTTATCCATGATCAGTTACTCTTTTAATACCACATACAAACAAATATACCAAGGGAACATTTCCACCTCCTAATATGGGTATTCCAGTATCAGTAATATCCTCTCTACTAAGATAAAGTATTAAGTTTCGTAAGATTTGAAATAGCTCTTATACCATGATCTACTACACTCTTGAAACCTATGAGGTCAATCACCTCTAGATCCTCACAGAGAGAAATGTGTTCCACTTATTCAGTGGTTATAAGATAGCATGAGATCAGTCTGGAAAACAAGAGGGAAAGAGAAGTAGCTAGAAGATCTTGAAAATACAAATCATACAAATGAAATGTGTTATAGAGTTCAAAAGTATTTAAATTTTTGTAAGCATGTATGAGTGCACAAACAACAACATTTTTCACTCTATAGAATCCTCCGAGATTGATGGACTCCATGTTTTTACAACCCTCGGCCATGATAAATATGACAATTTCATTTACTCGTCTAAAAACTGCTTGATAATTTTCCCTGCTACGGGAAAGGGACTTATGAGATAAATAATTGCAAGAACCCAATGACTGAACACCAGCAATAGTTAGATCATGTCATAGAAATGGTTCATCTAGAGGTCTGTCCTTTATATCTAAATTAACCAGGAGAATGAGATTTTGTGTGATAGACATCAAAATGTTGTTTGTGATATGATCTACAACAACTATTAAGGATCGTATACTTTGGAAGGAGACTCCCATTGAGAATATGGGAGTCCCATTTTGTCTAGGGAATCATATTTTTATACTTTCTTTTTCCTATTTCCTACATCATGGCTTATATAGATTTCACTATTCAAAACCACAATTTCATTTAAAAGTGAAAGAGCATATGACATGCCAATTTCACTAATAATCTAAAACAACTTGGATATCGCAAAATACAAACTACCATACATGTCAGTGAGAGAAGCCGCAAGAAAATGTTACTTTGTTGTGGAGCCAATACACTAGCATAGGAAGAAAGTAATCTTACCATCATGACCGAATTAGGTTTCACTCCCAATAATTGCATTTGGTTAAGTTCCTAGTTCCAGGAAAGAGAATTTTTCCTTGTCTTTCGAACCTCTCCCTTCAGTCGTCGTCCCACCTTTCAATTGAAGAGAGGAAAAAATCAGTTTGTCTAGTGATATCTGGGCAGGTGAGCTACCTCTCCCTTTTGAATGTGGGGATAATAAATTTGACACAGAAAACCATAAATTAGAGGAATTTAGAGGTCTAAAATGGGCCTCCTAAGGAAAATAATAAAAGAATAGTTAAAATAATAAAATAATATTTATTAATTTTGGAGGAAAAAAGAAAAAATCTACTTTTTGTGTTCATATTTTTGACATATCTTCCTCTGTTTTTACTCAAATTTCGATTTGGAGAGCCTTTTGGATGCGAAATTTGATTCCAAATCCAACGAGTACCCACACTGCATACTTTTGATAGACCGTGCTACCCCAAAAACAAGAAATACCTGAAAAATGTGATGATGACATCATTATCACATTTTTTAAGGTATTTCTTGTTTTTTGGATAGCATGGTCCATGAAAAGTATGCAGTGTGGGTACCCGTTGAATACGGAATCAAATTATTCATGCAACGAGCTCTCCTGATCGAAATGTGAGTAAAAACACCGGGAGATATGTTGAAAATACGAACAAAAAAGTAGTTTTTTTTATGACAAATATGTCAATTCAACCATTATGGTTGACTCATTTTATTGGAATTCTATTGGTTCTTGAATTTCAACTCACAAGAACTTCTTGTTTGCGCGTTTTCTTATAAGGCCCATTTTAGACCTCAAATTTCCTCTATCGCAACCAAAGATATTATTGCATCATTAGAACAATCTTAGAGCATGTTGGGCATTCCCATGCCTAACATAATCATCCACCATAATAGTCAAAGAAACCATGTCTCACATAACCTGATGTCATTACATTCCATGATACTGCATTTTACCCCTATATTCCATCAAACCTATGTAGGGAACTCTGTAAATTCCTCCATTGGCATATATATTAATATTCCCACAACACACAAACAAATTGATATAAAATCATGTTTTAATGCAGCAAAAATGCACATGTTTTCCTATTTCAATCCATCCCTGCTAGCATATGCCTGTAGAATGTTGCCAAAGGTAAACTGTTTTGATTTCATCTGTTCTCTGTCGTCAATTATTAGGAAAAAAGAGTATACTAGATTTTCCACCATATAAATGTTTCAACCCTTGCATTAGTGAAGGATCCATTTTGTTAGTTTATTTCATTATGTAATGCTTGCGATATAAGTTGTAATAAAGGGCAAGATGGCCATGCAATTTATTAAAGAAAGAAAGCACATGATTTCTTAGAAGGGATAATGGGGGGCATGTTTCACAAGTGGAAAAAAGGAAAAAAGGAAAAAAGGTAAGTGAATTGAATGTGATTGTGGGTAGGAAGGGTTTCCTATCAATTGATTGAGTTCTGAATGCTTTGTGTTTATGTAGGATCTAGCAGGGTTCTTTGACTTATATAGTTGCTACTTGTTCTTGCTCAATTTGTGATGGTTTGGAGGTTTTTATGAATGCTTTTTTTGGCTCGGAAATTTTTTGGGGTTTGGGAAGAGTGAGAGAGCCTCCCTTGTCACAATTAGGCCCTTAGCAACTCAATCTATTTGAAGTAGCAGCAACAAGTCTTATCCCTCAAGTCTAGGAAAACTTGGGTGTGATAGCAACCTTAATTCTCCATGATTGTGTATCTAATCAGCAATGAAGAGCATCATTTTTAAATCAGGGTTAATTTCAGCAATAATAGGCCTAATTCATAATTATGGGTTGATTTTGAGGATTAATTTCCTATTTTGAGCAATCATGCAGCAGTGTGTGAAAGTTTTGGACACACTGGGAGCATTTTTTAGGAACAACAAACATTAGAACACCTTTAATCAACAATAAAACATAGTCATATCCTAATCTAGGAAACTAATGCAGCCTATGTTAACTTATTGTACATGTAAGAGCACCCATAAATCCACATATCAAAGCGAGCATGTGTTTAAATATGCATTGCTTATCCTTAAACCCCTTTCACAAAAACAAAGAATTTCCTTCATCCAAGACTATAATTACTTATTGTAGTCTTTTGGTTAACAAAAACTTCCATTTATAAAATGTCCAAACTTTAAAAACACTTTTTAAAAATACTAGAAAAAGACAATATTGTTTCCAAATATTAAGATCTCCAGCTTTGATTACTAATTTCAAAATGGTTTAGGAAATTTGAATTCTCTGAAGACATGGGAGAAAGAGATAGTATGAAATCAATATTTGGCCTCTAGAAATCTGTTCATAATAGAAAATAAATCCAAATTGTTAATTTGATAATTTTTATATATAAAAAAAAGTTTTTCTTAAAGTTTTATGTTTTGGAAGCCCAGAAGGTGATTTTGTGAGGTCCAATTTATACCTTTGAGCATAGTGTTTAGTCCTTTTTATGCCATCCAATGGAGATGCTACCATTAGGAGACATTCTGAATCTAGCCCATCTAAGGAAAAACCAAGTGTTTAAACTTAATTTATTGACTGCTGAGCATGATAATGGCATTTATTCTAGGCTGGGAATGGTTCAGACTTCAAATTTCCTTCAATTGTATTCAAACGTTTGATCTATACAAATGCTTTCAAAATTCTTCACCAAGATCAGATTTTGGCCTTGCAGCTTCATAAATCAGACTTGTTTTCCATCAAATTCACTTTCGGTTTCAAGTATCATGTCATTTAATCAATAAGTTGTGAATGTTAATGCTTATGCTGCTACCAAAAACATAACTTATTGTGTGATGTAATGACCCTTATTTTTTGTACCTTGAACAACCATCTGATGTCATGTCAGTTATCCTTTGGATACTTGAAAATGAATGTATATGTAGTCTATTTTAAATATTCAAACATCACAAAAGTCAGTGTTTGATGATCACTTCGTAGATCTGCAGCTGTATCCATATGCTTATCAGTACTTGGCTTCCTTCAAGGTACTCTCATGTCCATTTGCAATTAGTTATCATATCAATACGTTGTCACAACCACATCAGTTAGAAGTCCATAGTATCATCACTTTGATCACTGTCCAATTAATTTGTCAAAACAAATCACTCCCTTTCACTATCATTGCAATTTTTTGTCAAATTAATGTGAAGAAGGTCACTTCCTTGTGGTATTTACTTGTCAACTCCTCATGTTGTCATGTCATGACAGTTTAATTTTTTTCAATGCTTTGGTAGACTTAGAATGTCTTAAGGGAAAACCCAAATCAGTCTAAGATTATATTCATGCCAAAATAAATTCTTAAGAGGCCAAGTTCCCAATATTGTCACTGTTAATGTAAGAAGTCATTAGGTTGTTCAAATTTTGAGCTTGATCAGGACAGATATATCTTTTAGCAGGCTTGAGTCTTCCTTTGAAAAACCAATATTTGAGAGTATTTTAATGTTGGATCTGCACCTTTTCTTCTAACAAAATTTACTACAATTTGTTCCACAACATAATAAGGGTAATGATGGCATATCATCGTATCATGACTGTATTGATTACGTTGATGCAGTTGTTCAAATTTTAAGCATCCAACCTTGCTACACTTATTTCATATGTAAAACTTTTTCCATGATCTGTCCTCAAGATGTCTTCAAACAATATTCAAATCTGCCACTAAACTTGTTTGTCCATAATACTTCAAATCTTCCATTGGGTATACTATGTGTCTGCACAAAATTATGTAGTACTTAACTTGTCTCATAGATGTTCCCTTATCAATTAGTATTCAAGCTTCTCCATATGTTCATCCAAACATGCTCTCAAGTCTTCATGTGATTGCCAAGAGTTGTCTTCATACAATGATAAAAGTCTCGATAACCAACTCTATATAAGTCATATAATCAACAACAAGTGTTTTGAAGGTCATTCTTGCTAATTATATCAAAAGCTATAAGAAGTCCTTTTAAGAATGTTGTAGTTATCATAAGGGTAATAATGCATCAAGGACACCCCTTCAACCATCATCATATCACATGAGATTATTTTTTCTCCCCCTATCACCATGCCAGTTGTGATCATGGTTAAGTGTATCCTTAAACACCTTCAACATACTATGCACCTATCACCCAACATACCGTGAAGCCACAAAGGAAGGATATATCCTACTTTGTTCAGTCACTCTCTAAGCCTTTTCTCCATCTTAGTGGATTTGACCACATATGCAAAAATCATATCATTGGCTTGTTTGAAGCAATCTAGTTTATGAAGTTGGTTAAACAAGTACTAGTCCAATACATGCTCTACAGTTCTATAATATTTTATACCGGTAGGCCTAGGGACCATGGGATCAACTACTAAATATTGGAATGTGTCATTGACACTATATACAACTCTCAACAATATTTTGTTAGTATGAATAATGTGCATCCTATCCTCATTCACATCAACACAATATTATCAACACATCAAAACAATGAATAAATAACATTAGCACACTGAACACAAGAGTTTTTCACTAGGGAAACCTTTCAATCCCCTTGCGTGGATATTCCAATCCCCTTGCGGGCATTATTGAATACCCTTGTGGGCGGTATTGTAAACAATGTGTTGGCATATTGTAAATACTATGCAGGCTTATTGTAAACATTGTGCTGGAATATTGTAAACACTGTGATATTTGAAGATGATATCATGTGTATTATATTGGTGCAGGGGGGTAATAACAACACACCTACAGCTTCTAGTTAGGTAAATGTGATTGTCATATTAACACTAATTTTTTTCTTCATTAATCACGTTTATTAGACATGGTTCAATTTTTACTTTTCAATATGAAATTGTGTTGCTTCTTGTATTGTGGCAAGATGACCATGGGAAGTCCCCAATTGTGTCCCATTAGGTAAATTTTATCCTAATAGTACCTAAACATGACTTAAGTAATTTTTTTTATTAAATGCATGTTATTTTTTTCACGTGAATTTTTGTAATGATAAAAATAAATTAACTACTTTTATTGATTGATGTTTGTAGATCACACCACATCACGATGATGAGGTGGTCATTGAGGAAGATATACTTTATTCAATTGGCCCAATGGGAACTATGAAGAAGGCTTTGAAAATTCCAATCAAGAACTTCTTGCACTGATAAAGATCATACCCATGACTGAAGCAATCAAAGCAATAATTTCTTACTTGAGGAAAACAATAGTACAGTACGGGGTAAGTGGCATCTCTAAAAGATCATAAGAACTATGAGACATATATTCATTTATGTTATTTTAGTTCTCTATTTTTTATATGATCTAATCAATTATAGTTTTTTTTTGTAGGAATTTTTGGAGACAACACATGGGCATCAAGTACAGTATAAAGATGTGGGTATTGGTAGCAGCGATGGTTCAACACGGCATCAATCTATTGTACCAACGAGGCTATTTGACTCTCCTGACCAGCAATTCCCTTTAGATGCTACGACCTCACCGAATTTTGGAGATCAGCATGGCCCTTCATCCAATACTACTTCACATGATGTTAGAGAGGAGAGTAGCATCGAATGTGAAAGTTGCTATCCTAGAGCAGTACGTGTGGTTAGCAAGGGATCATTTCTCGTTACATTCTTGGTGGAAAAGGATTGTGTTCCAATTAAGATACCAAATATTTCATGTGTTATTTAATTAATTCAGTTTTTTTTCATATAATTCAAAGCCACATACCTAAAATTATTTTGATTAATGATCATATTGTTTTTGCTAGAAATAATGTTTTTTATAAGAACCTACATGAGAAGGATTTGGATATTTTTGGGACCACCATTCGTACATGGTGGAATTCCCAAAATGAAAAATTGAAATATGATTTAATGATCCACATGGTTAACTTGTTTGGTGATACCTTCAACAAAAAAAGGTGTCACCGCAACAGTTGACTTAAATTTGAAATATGTCACAACATATTATAGGGACAATTTGAAAATTAACACTAAGTATGAGTGTCCTCTGATGGTTCTAGAGAAGGATTTGAAGGTGCTCATGGATGATGCAAATGAGAAGGCATTGAGAAAACAAGGAAAGACTCGGCCAATCGGTTTAAAAAGGTATGTCACATATCATATTTTCAATGAAAATTGTTCAATCTTTTTTTAATTTTAAATATATTTAAGTTGTGATATATAACATATTTGAAACCTTTCATAGGCTCCTTGAGACCTCTAAAGAAACAAAGGAAAGGGTATAAAAAAAATGGGCAACACAAACTGGGCCAGGGTGGATATCAAAAACTAAGAGCACGAATTGTAAGAAATGAATGATCATTATTTGTAGCCAAATTTTTTGTAACTGTAGCAAACAAATAATTTTTATGGTGTTATGCATTGTAGGGAAATTCTTTTCAAGAAGAAGACACTGAAGAAGACTTGAGGCTCGACTTCAAGTATGGTTTTCAACATGTGTTGGAATGTCGAAAAAGCTTGGGGAAAACCCCAATTTCCCCTTTGATGCACACAGAGGTAAATAAAACCATCTGTGCATGTTCAATTTGCTCATGTTACTTTAGACTTGAATTATGTGTTATGTCAAATTTGTATATGTGAAAAATAAATTTATTTTTTGGTTTTCAGGGTGAGAGCAACAAAAGCAACGATTTTAGTAGTACCGAACAGGTACCGCATGATGGTGGGGAGTTGCCTCATGTTGGTGGCGAGCATCCTAGACATGATTCGGGTATGTTTGATATAAAATAGAAGTATTTATTATGATTTCAAATATATAATTGATGGCGTGTAGTAATAAATTTTCTTCTGTGAATGGCAGAGCATGTACATGCTCGTGCTCAAATGGAAGAACCAATGAACACTCTAACTGTCTCAGCTAGTCAGCCAACAGGTAAAGATCATTGTACTGATCTTGGAAATAATGATTCCCCTCTCCAATTACCTCCACACCCTATCACTACAACAAAACCTTGTGATTAGCATCTCTTTTAGTTTCCTTTTTAGCGTCCACTATCTCTTTTAGTGTATTTTTCATCATTTTTTGGAAAAAGTGGATGCTTTTCCACAGGATGGTACTTTTAATGGCATTATTTGTGTCCATTTTTGAAATATGGCACTATTTTGGACACTAATTAGCATCCTAATTACCATCCCAATTAGCGTCCCAATTATCATCTCAATTAGCATCCCAAGTAGCGTCCCAATTAGCATCATGTTTTAAAAGTTGGCACTAATTTCGTCGCTAATTAGCATCCCAATTAACGCCCAATTACCATCCCAATTAGAATCACAATTATCATCCCAATTAGAATCCAAATTAACATCCCAATTAGTGTCCAAAAAAACATCCCATATAACGCCCAAAATAGCCTCCAAAAAAATGTCTTGAATAGCATATCACCATATATTAATCTAGGGTTAGCGACAGGAATTGCGCCATGAATTTTAGCAGGAAAAACATCCAACATAGTGTGAATTATAGAGCCAATAATTGCACCTAGAAAACATCCAACATAGCACCAGGTATAGCGCCTGGAATAATGCCAGAAATTTCGAAAGGAACCGCGCTAGGAATTGCACTAGGTTTAGAGCTAGGAATTGTGTTTGAAAAACATCTGACATAACGCTATATATATTAATGTCAATGTCAATGATCATGATTCATGTGATAGTGCTTTTGGTATTAATTTATCATAGTGGCACCTAAATGATCATAATCATGGCACTTTTGGATCTTGATTAATCCTAACGAGGGGTAAATTATCTTAATTTGTCACCTAAATTTCTCTAATGACATTTGAGTTTCCCCAACAACATTTGATAGACCCTAATGGCATATGATTGGCCCTAACAACATGACAATGATGCATTATGGTAATTATGATGGAGCGTATGGATATGATTTGATAAGTATAAGACTATATCATCCATTCTTGTGAGGTAGTAGGGCTCCTTGCTCATAATTATCACAATTATATTGATGATGACATTGATGATGACTACGACGACGACAATGATGTTGATTTATTGTATGATGATGATGACGATGTAGATGTCAATGATGATTATGCATGTGGTAGCACTTTTGCATCCTAATTGATTCTAATGGCACCTAAATTTCTGTAATGACATCTAAATGAGCCTACTATCATCGAAATGCATGTAATAACATATAAATAACCTTAAAAATTACATGACATGAATCCTAATGGCAACAAATTGGCACCAATAATTAAGGAATTGTGTATGGAGTCATGCAAGCAGCTAGAAGCCTTCAAGATTTTTCCTGCATTAAAAAAAATGCAAAAATTGGAAGTGTTATTAGTGGCAGGGATAGCAGGTGTCACCGATGAGTTTGTTAGTGAACTGCTCGCTTATCTAGGCTATGACTTGAAAGATATTTCTCTATTTGGTTGTGGTTAAGTTGTTCAATTTATTTAGTGTTTTAAATTACTTAAGTTCAAATAACTTGGATAGTGGAATATCTTTCAGAGCACATCTCGTGCTTACATTACTTTAATACCTATGTTATTGAGGGTGTTTGTTGATCACTAGATAATTGGAATTATTAACAGTTGATTGATGGTTCCCTAGAAGCAATAGGTATTATGTGTTGTGCATCGAATGCTCTCATCCTGGACAACCTTTCTCTCTTGACTGATACAACACCTTTCCACCCTGAAAATGGATGTAGATCACTTCAAACCTTATCATTAAAAATATGTTCATTCATGTTAGTGAATTGTGCATAACTATTTCTAAGGGGTGTGAAGTAAAATTGTTGCAAGCAACATTCCTGTTGAAATTTTTTTATAATGCTTTTTATGCATGCTATTATGATTGTTGTTGAGTCTAGAGTTTAAACTAACCTTTATAAACCATATTCTTCTGATGCTTATATAAATATTTCATTGAACAACCCTTATTTGTTGATGACTTTGATGCAAGAAGCATCCAATACCAAGTATATATATTATACTTTTGCAACTGAAACTCTTCCTTAGAAGCATTTTTTTCCTTGTTTTGGTATTTAGCTTGAATATGTCTAAATCACTTCTAGGATATAACATATCATGTACTTAGCAGTACCATTTGATTTCTTTCTGAACAACTTTGGGATATAAATGTATTTTTTTAATTCTCTTTCTTAGTCCATTGGTCCCATCAACTAGGTTTAAAATATCCTTTTTATCGAGATGACAACAATATATATGCTTAGTATTTTTATTTTTTGTTTCCTTGGATGAATGTTAACAAATTTTAAGTAGAACTTTAGATATTCAACATCTAAATCCAAGTTTTTGGTGGTTAATTCAGTTTGGTATAAAGAAAATTGGCATTTCCTAGGTATTGTCTGTAATGCAGCTATGTGTTTTTTCCAATGGTAACTTTGCAAGGAAGTATGTGATGTTTCCCAACATTCCTTGATGGAATCCCTGATAAAACCATTAGCGTAGATTAGTGCACCTCACCCAGGATGATTCGAACCAAGAAACTACTAGCATTGGCACTAGCCATGGAATACGTTCCATAACCTTTAACATGCCACCATTTTTTGTTTGGAACTCATCTCATTATATACATGTCCATTGGTGAGTCATGTGGGTTTGCACAAAACTCATAGGAATGTCTCCTCAACTTTTGTTGGTTGATAATGGCATTTGGTATTGAGTAATTTACAAAAGAATGTGATATTTTCCAAAACAATAAGGCATAAAATGTTCCTCATCTTAGTATTCTCCAACATAATGTCAATTCAAATTTAATGAATGTAGATCATACATATTAAGTGTGTCTTGGTGTATAATAAATAGTCTAAGTCTCAAAGCACTCCATTAAAAAGGTTGGGTGGATGTATTGTTGGGCGTAAAGCACTCCATTATATTGGTGGATGTATTATTGGACGTCAACAATTTGATTCCATCCAATGTCTTTGTATAATTTCATAAATAAGTATCCCATGGAATTTCCCAACCAAGGCTTGTCTTTAGTAGTGTAGAATGCCTCAAGCATGATTCCCTCCTCCACAAAAAACCTTGGCTTCTCTTCACACTGTTTAACAATTCTTGTCCTTGTTTTCTTCAACATGAACCCCATTGAATGCTTTATCGCCTTTGACTCTCAACTATTGTCATTTTAGTCTTGAAACTTTTTCCTTGGTGATTGCGACTAGAAATTTCAATCAAAGCCTTTAGTGATATATCTACTAAGGTAGGTTGATTGCTAATAGAAAATTATTATGTAAATCCAAGATTGATTGATTGATTCTCCTCGTGTCATCACACATAGGAGTTTATTCTATTTTTTGTTTAAAATTATATTTCCCCACAATAGTTAAAGCGGTTCCTGAATCATCCATGCCTTAATATATTATCATCCAATTGTAGAAGCATTGACAAGTATGAAAAATTGGACAAGATAGCTGAGATGACCTATAGCGTAGCCTTTTAAGCCAAGGATAATAAAAATTGCTAGCTTAAAGGATATTAAATTGTTATGCTCACTTTGTCATCCTTTTATGGTGTGTGGGTGTTAACACTCAGAATGTACCCAAGTTGTAAAAGGTAAATCCCAAAGGTAAGAGCAAAAAACCACTTCGAAAAGAAGCTGGCTTTTCTTTCTAGAGAGGGATCTCTCAAATATAAATTTAACAAGGCCAAATATTGGAATCAATACTTTAAAATTATGTAGATGGTTGAAACAACACATATAACCATTGGACAATGGAGTCAAATAGATAAAGATAACACAAAGATTTCATACATGGGATTTCAACAAAGGCAAGATAACCATCCAGTAACAGTCATTCACTGATTTTAGGCGAATGAGAAGAAACATGAACAATCCATCAATATAGAGCATAATAAGATGAATTCCATATCAACTTTAGCAGAAATATTTATCAAATATCTGAAACAATAGCCAGAGCATAACAAGCATGAATTCTGAACTATTCAGCACTACGCTTCAGATATGAAGAAAACAAAATGGAATGTAGGCACTTAAAAGACAATCACATAGAAAGGAAAGGCACAGACTATAACATAAATGAAACAGGAATATCTAATGATTAACCAGCATTCGGCTTTGTTATTTCAAAAATTATATGTCCTCAAAAAACACATCGATCAAACATATGGGTTCCAACCCCCAATACATCAAGTAAATTCAAATATATACACAAATAACTTCTTCCCCAAGAAGATCAATAACTAAATAATCTGTTAATCAATTTTTTTTGTAACTATATCCCTAACAACTAGGAATAAACTACATGCTTCGATTCTAGGAACAGAGCGTTTAATTATAATCAACTTGGTAACAGTAAATCCTGAATAAGCAGCTCCACGGTGCGTAACACATGTCCTTAAGGATGAAGAATATACTTGGTCTTCCTGAATATTTCCATAGTCCTCCATTGTTCTGCACCTGGTGTGTCAGACTCTTTCATTTCTCTAATAGATACTTCCAGATTCACATAGGCCTCATATCCTCCTCTAACGATCAGAAATTTTTGCAATATTTCGAAATGTTCTATTAATTTCTCCTACGATGATTTTCCCAGTCAGTCCTTTTACCAGGTCTTCAAACTTGGAATGGTCCATGCGGTTTTGTACTAACAGATTATGATAATGTTCCTGAGAAAATAGCCTTCCCTCATCGTCCCAGAAAGAATGGAGGTCGTCTTCAAATAACTCCTTAAAAGTACGCTTGAAATCATTTATTTGTGAAGACATTGCATTTGATTTATCTTGCACCACCTTTATGAGCTGATGTTTGTTAATAAATTTCTTCGATTATAGTACAATAGCTACTTTGTCTTTAATCCCAATCTCCTACAACTTTTGATATGTTAAAGAATTCAAAAAATTTAAAGCATTTTGAGCTATGTTTAAGGGCTTCTTCTCCATGGTTTCATTTGCCAATTTTAATCTCTGAGTAGCTAAATTAACCAATGCACTCTGATCATCAATAAAATTTAGATAATGTCTAAACTTAGTAACTTCCACAGATAATGTATCCCAGATTATATGCTTAGCTCCTTGTAGAGGATCTTTTCTTTCTTCTATTTCTTTTTTATCATTTAATATTTTATTCTTATTTTCAATCAGTCTAGCCAGTTCTGATTTAATCTTCTCATTCTCTTCTTTCAATTCCTTGATTTCCATATCCTTCAGGCTCACCTGTGACATTGGTACTAACAAATCATCAGCAGAAAATTCACTTAAAGGTTTTTCAATATTTACAAGAGATAGATCTGTATCAGCATGAATTTGGCTCATCAGCTCTTCCATGATTTCATTTTTGTCATTTTGATCTTTTTTCAATTTTTAAATCTGGGTCATCAATTCAGTTCTCTCCATTTCCCATTTGCTTTTTCCTCCTGTAATTTCAATGCTTTGCCTTTGTAATCCATCATCTCTTGATCAACCTTATCTTTTTCTTCTTGTAATGCAAATAACTCTGGGGACTGAGCATGTTCCGAATTTGGAATTTTCAGCTTCTTTTTCAATACATGGATGGTATTGTCTTTTTCTTCCAAAATCTTTTTGGTGGCTTGTGCATTTCTTGGTTCACTTCCCAAGCTTATAACATCTATCTGTAGCTTCTTAATCTGGATCAAATTTGCTATATTCTCTACTTTTTCATGTTTCAACTGGACTTCCAATTTATCTACAAGGGCTTGCAATTTGTTAATTTTCATAATGGCATTTAATAAATTTGAATAAATAATATCTCATGTTTGCTTGTGGAGTTGAATCTTGTCGGGGACACTGATTTTGTCTAGCCTTACTTCCATCTTAGACACTTTTTTATCACTTACCATAGCGAACTTCAAGGTGTTCCTCTCCACATCCCGAGTAGAAATCAGTGATGTCTTTTGGTTGACTATACTTCTAACTTGAGGAAGTAGGTTTTGGGTCTCCTCCAATGACTGCATCTACTTCTCAGCATAGCTTGACATGAATTTTTCTATGGATTTGAATCCTGAACTAGGCTCTGCACTACTCTCTGCTTCAAAGGAAAACTGATGCATTTGTACTAATTTCTTTGGGAACAAAACTATTTTCTTTGAATCTTCTGAGACTGTTTCTCCTTAAACTTGATCATCCTGAGAATGTGTTTTAATATTTTTATATGAGTTGTTTTCATCCACATCCATATCCTCCAGCTCAAAAAGACTTCTCTTATTTAAAATGCTAGGATTTTCAGGTGCTTGAACTACTGTAATCAACCCACTACTCCTACTTTCATCAATTCCTGAACTTTTTACAAAACAAGACAAATTGGCTATTTCCTCTAAACCTTAAACAACCTGATGATCGAATGGTTTGTTTTTATTTGATTGCTTCCTTTGAGAAATTATATGATGTGTATAATAATTGATTCTCTGTTCTTTCTAGAAATCCATAATTTCTAATAACCTTTCCATAATCATCAAGGCACTTTTGTTTTTGAATATAAATGGACCAACTTTAAGGGGAAATTTAATGTTAGAAGACTTCTTGAATGCACCAAAATCCTCCTCCTCTGTACATAGTCTTGGCTCATGAATTCAAGTGCAAATATTCTAGGAGTTAGAAAAACAGGTAACCTGTATGGTTCTCCTGTGAAACCATACACCCTCAAAACAGTAAAATCTTTGTATAAGAACCGGTCTCCTATTATGTCCCCTGAAGATGATTGCAACATGAAATTCATTTCTTCTAGTACCCTTGGTAACACTTTATCAAATATCAATTTGTACATCTCGGACATAATGGAATTTAAAAACTCAAACATATTGATTTGTTTTGGGAGGTCTGGAGAGAAAATAGTGGACAGGAATTGTAATTCTGATACATTTCAACACAACAATATGTTCAACAGGTATGATTGATATTTGAAAAACATGACCTTTGGAAACTCGACTAACTGGAGATGGATGGCTTCCGCTAAATACTCATCCAGACTGAAATAATGGATTAAATGGGCTCAGGACTAATTTAACTCATTCTCAGTAAAACAACCTAAGACAAATTCAGTGATATGAATGTCATCATCTAAACCTAAAATTTGACAGACCAAAGACATAACCAATTGCACTTCTTCTTTGAAAATGTGAACTTTATACAGCAAAAAAAGACCCTCTAATGACTGACCTTCATTAAGGATATTGGACAGAAACCCACATCTAATTTCAGTTTCACAACTTTTGTACATTTCGGCTAAGACAAACTCATTCACAGACTCACAATTGTCAGAGAAACTATTAGGTAAATTAAGTATTTTGTGAATGGCTTTAGCATCAATCTTGCACAGTATTTTAGATGTGGTATGACTCATGATGACTCTTTCAGAAGGTGAATAATTGCTTGCGCACCATTCAACAAACTCTAGAAAACGTAAAGTTTGTTTAATGGAGAAATAATACAAAAAAGTCTTGCAGAAACTCAAAACGTCATTTCCCTGCAAATTACATTGCCACAACTATTCCTTGGAGACTGATACATATCCAATTGATAAAACCGGGTCACATACATTTCTGTCTCTATCAACAACAAATTATTCCCTTTCATCCAGAACTCAGCTTAATACTCCTAACTCCTGTTCTCTTTCCATAATAGACAATGGCGATAATTCTTTGAACTAAGTTTAAGTGTTTTAAATCTTACCTGTAACTGAGACTGTGATTGTAGATATGTAAGGTTGACTTCAGAAATATGGCGGGATGTCTCCTTCGCTCGTCCGCGGCATGCAAATAAAAATGATTTTTTAAAACCAAGTTAACTTCACCTTTATATAACGATCTATTCCGGAGCCTCCACTAACTTCTTTTCTCCACGAAATCCACCTCGAGTCACCATGTGTACCATGTTTTACATTCTGCTACCACCTTTCTATTTTAACCATATTGCAACTTTCTCCTCCGGAACCGATAATAACCATTAATGAGATTTCACCCTTTTCCTTAAACCATTGGATTGAGATTGACATACACATTCCACTAGCCCTTTTTATTTTTTTAAACATTGATCTTTACTCAGCGAAGTATTCTCAACCGTAGATCTCATCTGCTTTATTCCATCACCGTTGATCTTCAAGTTTCGTTAACCATATCCGCCTCTCCTTATCTCTTGCGCATCTTTATCTAGCGGATCTGTTTTAACCCGTAGATCTTCACCTTAATCATTCTATACCATCAGATTATGTTCCAAATTGACCATTATGTGCCATTTTGATAATAGAATCAAACTATTAAGCTTATCCAAGTTCATGTATCCTTTTATTACTCCTCCATCATATTCTTCCTTAGTTGTTCAAAATAGAGGTGCTAAAAGTGGGAATAGAGGAAGAAGTCATGTAGGTGGTAGGTAGTATATAAAGCTTTTATCGTTATGGAGTACATGAAACATGATCTCCAAAATATCCCTTCAACCAAAGTGAAGTAAAATTCCTAATGCTACAACATTTGGATGGTTACGTGTCCATGGCACAACAAGTATCCAGGGCATGTATCCTTTTCGACAACCTTTCCAACATTTAATCTTCTAGTTGTTTCTTTTCTTTTTTGATATTTTGACAGCCAAAGCATTCAAACAAGCACAAAATAAATTCTGGAAAATCTCTGTTGTAGCTACAATTTGGAAATTACTGGGTTAGGTTCGAGTTGCTTTCTAGTGTAGGGATTTAATAATAAAAAACTTGAAAGAAGAAATCCATAACATTTGGCAGTCCCAAGGCTAGGCATCTGTGATTCAATATCAATTCGATTTTGAAGTTTAGAATGTGTTGGTTTTACGTTAACCATGAATGTTTTTAATAGATCTCAGTTTAAGATTGAGCCTAGGTGATTTTTTTTTAATTTTTGATCATTTTTAACAAGTTATGAGCCTACATTAATTATTTTAATTACTTTTATTTTTTATTTTTGAAAACATTACATTACAACATCTGCACCATACTAAACTATAAATTCCTTAGCTACTCTATATGCAATAATATCTTGATCAAACAAAATTTATAAGTTTTATAATTAAAATAAGATTAATAATTACAATTGAATATTTAAACTTAAACTTTAATACTTAAAAATCATACATATGGTGATTGTGAATTTCTCTATTAGTGATAATAGAAATTTTTAATTTATAAAAAATACAAAACCTTACCAAATATATTCAATATATCATTAAACTTTGACATCGACACATACTTCTTATTTCTTACATACAAAATTTTGGCCATTCTCTTGCTAACCCTACCCTTATTTTGTTGTAAACCGTTATTGGTAATTTACAAACCATTATCCCCGTTTGATAAATTTATTCCACATGAAAAATTTACTCTCTTTCTTTTTTTCAAATAAGAGAGGCCCATAATAGGACCAATACTCATAGGAAGAGGGAACGAACAAATACTCGAAGACGAAGGCAAAACGAGCAGAGTTTCAATTGAATCAAGTAAGTGAAAATGGAAGTGGAAGAGTCCAATAAGGTTGTTGCACACATGGTATATTTCAAAGTAATGATGCAATAAAACAAAGCTCTGGATTCTCTCACCAATCATGTTGAGGACAGACAACTTAACTCCATGAGAGTTCACGAGGTTCGAACACCACACCCCTTACCTCATGATCACATTTTTTTAAATGTAAAATTATTGTCTCAGCTCATGTACTTTTAACTAATACATTTTGCACAGAGGCCCTCTTCCTATATACAAATTGTAACATTGCACTGTTAATATTGCATGGCGAAATCCTATTTCCCAGATTTCTGCAGGGGTTTTCTTTCCCGGAGGAAGCTATCGTGTAATGCAGTAGTGGATAGAATGGAAGACTAAGGTGAAATAGCCAGGCATTATGGAAAACTTTGCCACATTTAATTTTTGGGCAGGGCGCGGCTCCTCATAGACCATCGACAGATGATGAAATCCAGAGGAGGACCATTTCCTCAATGGATTTTCGACATGGCTCGCCAAGGTCAAGGGATTTCTGGCATGGATCGCTAAGGTACACCGATCTATTTTTCATCCCCAGTTGTTTTCCCTTATTTGATGTATACGATGTATGTTGTTGTTTTTATTTGCATTTGCCACATCAAATTATATACTTCTTGTGCCCTGTTTTAATACCTGATTGTCATCCAAGGGTTTGTGTGAATGTTTATAGATTTTCATAGGGTTTCATTTCCATTGCGCCGGAGGAGGCCATGGAAGTCGCGTTCGTGTTGTGCGGTAGTAGGGAAACATCAGTGGCACATGCCATCTCATTTTCAACCAAGAGAATATCAGCTCCATACTTCATCATAGCTTGATTTTATATACACAAGCATAAATTGTTTGGCAAACACTGGTTGGTTGTTCTTTGCATTAGTACAAGGTTGCTCAACAAGCTAATTCAACACATCCAGTCAAAGAACTTGGTATGAGTGCTTAATTCATTTTTTTCCTAGGAATTCTTTAGTAACTGTGTTAAGGTATTCACAGTTTTAAATTCAAATAGGCACCCAAGAAGGATTTGGCCATTCTTGACATCGACACATACTTCTTATCTCTTACATACAAAATTTTGGCCATTCTCTTTCTAACCCTACCCTTATTTTGTTGTAAACTGTTATTGCTAATTTACAAACCATTATCCCTATTTGATAAATTTATTCCACATGAAAACTTTACTCTCTTTCTTGTTTTTAGATAAGAGAGGCCCATAACAAGACCGATACTCACAGGAAGAGGGAATGAGCAAATACTCGGATACGGAGGAAAAAAGAGCAGACTTTCAGTTGAATCGAGTAAGTGAAAATGGAAGTGGAAGAGTCCAATGAGGTTGCTGGGTGCATGGTAGATTCCAAAGTCATGATGCGGTAAAACAAAGCTCTGGATTCTCTCAGAGATCATGTTGAGGAAAGACAACTTAACTCCATGAGAGTTCACAAGGTTCAAACACCACACCCCTTACTTCTTGATTACATTTTTTTTAAATGTAAAATTATTATCTCATCTCATGTAGTTTTAACTGTTACATTTTGCACAAAGGCCCTCTTCCTATATATAGATTGTAATATTGCACTGTTAATATTGCACGGAGGAATCCTATTTCCCATATTTCCGTAGGGGTTTTCTTTCCTAGAGGAAGCTATCGTGTAATGGAGTATAGTGGAATCCTATTGCCCAAATTTCTACAGGGGTTTTCTTTCCTGAAGAAAGCTATCGTGTAATGCAGTAGTGGAGAGAATGGTAGACTGAGGTGAAATAGCCAGTAATTATGGACAACTATGCCACATTTAATTTTTGGACAGGGGGTAGCTCCTCATAGGCCCTCGACAGACAAAGAAATCCAGAGGAGGACCATCCCCTCAAGGGATTTTCGGCATGGCTCTCCAAGGTCAAGGGATTTCCCACATGGCTCGCTAAGGTACACCAATCTATTTTCCATCCCCATTTGTTTGCCCTTATTTGATGTATGCGATGTATGTTGTTGTTGTTATTTACATTTTCCACATCAAATTATATACTTCTTGTGCCCTGCTTCAATACCCGATTGTCGTCCAAGGGTTTGTGTGAATGTTTATAGATTTTCATAGTGTTTCATTTTCATTGCACCCAAGGAGGCCATGGAAGCCGCGTTCGTGTTGTGTGGTAGTAGGGAAACATCAGTAGCACATGCCATCTCATTTTCAACCAGGAGAATAACAGCTTCATACTTCATCATATATTTCCTTTATATACACAAGCATAAATTATTTGGAAAGCACTGGTTGGTTGTTCTTTGCATCAGTACAGAACTGCTCAACAAGCTAATTCAACACCTCCAATCAAAGAACTTGGTATGAGTTCTTAATTCAGTTTTTTCCTAGGAATTCTTTAGTAATTGTGTTAAGGTATTCATAGTTTTAAATTCAAATAGGCACCCAAGAAGGATTTGTCAGTGAAAATCAATCAAATGGCATCTGGGTGTTGTTATCTATTGAGCACAGGGGCTACTATACTCATCAATCTACATAAAATTGATGCATCTCAGTCCCATTCTCCCTTAGATGTCCATCATGTAACCACGTTAATGCACACAAAGCGAGCTCATTTCAGGATCTCTTCGAGCTCAAGTTTTTTTTTCAATGCAAGAGCCAAAAGCCAATGGGCCTTTGATTACTTTCCAGAGCTGCTTTGAAAAGTTCCCAATTGATAGGGAATGAAATAAAAATAGAAGATGAAAGGGTGCAGAAGGTTCATACAGTACATGAATTTGATGAAGCCCTGAGGCTTGCAGAGAACAAGCTTGTAGTGGTGGAATATGCAGCAAGTCACAGTTATCACAACAAAATAATATACCCATTCATGGTTGACTTCAGCAGGACTTTCCCAAATGTGAGATTCATTCTAGTAATTGGAGATGAGTATGAGCAGATGAAGGAGCTCTGTGCAAGAGAAAACATAACGTCTATCCCTCATTTTAGATTTTACAAGAGCATGGTGAAAATTCATGAAGAATAAGGCATTGGTCCAGACCAGTTGGAGGGTGATGTCCTCTACTATGGTGACAATGATGCTCCTATTCATCAGCTCCATAATAGGCAAGATTTTGATGCATTTCTCAAGAAACATTCAGACGACCACAAGTTGGTTGTTATGGATGTTGGGCTAAAGCATTGCAGGCCTTGTGTTAAGGTCTACCCAACTGTGGTCAAGCTCGCCAGGAAAATGACTGACACTGTGGTATTTGCAAGGATGAATGGAGATGAGAATGAAGAATGCATGAAGTTTCTGAAACAGATGAATGTAATAGAATTTCCCACTTTCCTTTTTATCCGAGATCGCAAGATCTATGGAAGGTACGTGGGTTCTAGAAAAGGTGAGCTTATTGGAGAAATTCTAAGATATCAAGGAGTCAAGGTCACCTACTAGTTTTTTTTTGGATTTCATGGCTATGTATTCTTGTTTACATTCTTATCCAAGATGGGCATTTTCTCCATCATTCTTCATATACATGTTTATTGTCTAGTAATGGAACACACATGGTAGAAAGTGAAATGCAAGATTACTCCCTATATTTATAGAATTTTAATGGAGACAATGAACTAAAAGGAGAATTGTAATTTTACTTTCTTTGGTGTGTAATGTCACAAGGAATTTAAATGAGAAATGTGATTAATGTTTTCTCATTACTAGTTCATGAACTGTATGTAGCTAGTTGACTGTAAGTCTGCCTTTTGGCATGCAAATTGTAGCAAGTACTTAGTGCTTATAGATGACTTATATTTCAAAATGAATGTTTATCTCAGCATGTTTTCTTATTGGTCAAATTAAACTAAATCTTTCAATTCAAAGTTCACAGTGCTTTACAATAATTTAACAGATCTCTAGGACTAGGACCTTACATATTTGAGAAAACTGCTAATTAATATAAGAGCTTTCATCTAAACCAAGCAAGAACAATATCACAGGAATAATTTTAGTACAGATTCTTAATAGTAACATTCCTGGATTTGTTAAGTTAATTCAATGGATGCCTATATCCTTTGCAAACCAAAACACTAAGCATATTGGTTAAAATAACGACATCCAACCTTCAGAGAGCAGATAGTACAGGAATATTTGATTAATAGAGTAACACTATCTGTATCCAATATACTAAATTTACTCGGGCTCAATGAAATTCACGAGAACATTCACCTTTAAACTTTCCTACAAAAATTTAGCAGGTAAAGTGGCTTTGGAATACAACTGAAATAGGAGATCTTTTTTGTTGAAGGAACTACCAACCAAACTTAACAGAACAAGGAGTATTTGATTCCTAGGATTTTCTCACTGAAAGAAACTTATTGGTTTGATCTTGATAGTATTTAGGTACATATGTTGCAAACATTCACCTCAAAAAATTTGAGTGGGTGAAGTGGAATTTTAGAAGCTTCGTTTTAAGTTGTCTGCTATGCACCTTCAGATGCCAAAAATAGTTGAAGATAGCAGCACAGTGGGTTTGCTTGTTCGGCATGTACTAGATATTTGTTTTCTTCTTCAGGTGGTTTTTTTGCATCTATGAATTTCTCATGGGTTTTAAAGTGTCATTTATAATGAATGAAATTGTTATTTCCTTGAGATCCCTAGTGATATAGAGGTACAAGTAGCTTGTGTTGTGTATGTATGTCTGTTATATTAAGGTTATAATGGATCCATGGGGTTTGAAATCATGATTGCTTCATGAAAGAAAAATAAATAAATTATTTTCACCAAACTCATGCGTATGAGGTTTCTTCATGGGCTTCCAAAGTGGACATTTGTCTAGTCTGAATTTTGATGTTGATCTTAATGTTGTTTTGGATCCAGATATTTATTTAACTTCTGAAAGTTTGAGCTGGATGTTGTTCATGTCGTTTAGCTAAATTTTTGAGACAAGGACTTGAAAGAGAAAATTTTGAGCGAGATACTATTTTGGGAAAGTATTGACACACATAATTATCATTAAAATTCCATCCATAAATAAAATAAGCTTCATCTATGTGGTTGGATGTCTTTGCACTTTGATTTTGTCTCAAGTGGATTTTGGAATTCTCTGACATGGATAGCGGGAACAAATTAAGAGATAGTTCACTCTCTTTATCTTTCCCAAGCGGGGTCTATTTTCAAGTCTCACAAAACCTTTCCAAATCATCGTTTAAAGCCTTGCATTTTTATGTTTTTTTAAATTTATACAATCCTCGTGCTTGGTGTTCCTATGCATCATTGTACTATAAAGTTGTTTTTGGAAGAGTGCCTATGTTTTAGTATGTTGGAGTGCTAAAGGTGATTTGTCTTTTACACCTGGATTATGCTTAATCCCTTTATTGTCGTTTATTTCCTTCACTACTTACAGGTGGGTATGGACATTTCCTCTTGTTCTATACATACATTGTCAGTTTGTTGATAGTTTCTGTGTGCTAAGAAGCTATTTCTGTCATATCTAGATATTTTTTTTGCTATTTCTTATCTCAAAGGATTAGTTATGTATCTCCGGATATTGCGTAGAAGGTATGTTATCTACGAATAGTGGTGGTGGAAACAGTGTACGTTAGAAAAAAATTGAAGTTTTTGTTCATAAAAGGCACTAGTAAAATTAGAGAAGTTCATATGAAGATCCCAAGGTCCCCTCTTGTTTTTTTCCTTCCTCCGTTTTACATCAATATTCAAAATTTATATGGTCTATGGGACTGTTTTCTAGCGCCAGTTTGAAGCTCTTGTTGTAACGATGACTCAGGAAGGCTGTTGTAAAAGAAAAATGCATTGAAAACTAGGTGAAATTCCTAGCGACCTTAATGGCCCACAGATGCAGCAAATTAAATGTAAATTTCTCTCTTTGCAGTGTCTGCCGAAATGTTCCTGTTAGAGAGAAAAAACAAATCTTCCCACATTCCAAAAATGGTCCTTAAAACACAACATGGGTCTACATCTCTACTAATATGGAAGCAAGATTTGGTGTGCAAGTTCCTAGGTTAGAAAGTAAGCGTCCTCCCTTACTCCAGAAATAGGATTGCTTGATGGCCCTGCCTGTTTTTAAGTGGATTCCTAGGGGTTTGCGCTTAATTTATTTGTAGACTGATGATGCATATGTGTCCTATGCGCAATGTGGGTGTCCAATCCCATTGATCTGGCAATTCTAACACAACAATAATTGTCACACTCTAAGTAATTTGTTTCTTTCTCTACTTTGCTCTTAAGTGATTTATTTCTTGGAAACAGTGGCTTGAGGTATTGGGCTACAAGAATACACCGGTATTCTCTAGGAAGAGTCATGAGGTGCTTTAGTTGTTGCGCTGCAGATGACATTCACAGGTCAGTTG
This sequence comes from Pseudotsuga menziesii, assembly GCA_001517045.1. NCBI lineage: Eukaryota > Viridiplantae > Streptophyta > Pinopsida > Pinales > Pinaceae > Pseudotsuga > Pseudotsuga menziesii. Next base: position 153,977 of record LPNX010052513.1, read on the forward strand.
ATAGTGGAAGTCCCTTTCTATCAATGGCAATATAATAGGTATGCAACGTAGTATTTTCATAGCTGTAAATAATAAATGCTACAAAAGGATTTTTTTAGTCACTAAAAGTTCTTTTGTTAAATCTATTGACAACCAACCATTATGACCACACATCACAAACTGATGAATCATGATCCTAAAAACTTGTTTGTAACTTAATATACCCTTGAGAAAGCCTAATTTGGTTTTGAAATGACAATATTGCATTTTGTTACATGCTATTCTCTTTCATATGGAATTTGTATTTTTCTGGAGAAATGTATAGCTGTGTGAACACAGGGTACTCCTTAAAGTGACAATTCAAGAATCCCCGCCATGATACCTCTTGGTATGAATTAGATTATGATTGTGAGTTTGTATGATAACACCATATGTTATAACTCTTGGATTTATTCATTAATTATGATAATATTGTAAATTGCAAATGTAACACCCCTGGTCCCATATGAAAACTTGCATCTAAGGGCTGGGTTGAGGACCCAAATTGTGTGTGAAGGGTCATCTTGATAAAAGAGCGAAGAGTTGTGTGTTACTGGAACAGGGTTTGAAAGATCAAGTTGAAATAGACCTGAAAATGTGTGTTAAGGGTTGAGCCTGGTAGAAGAAAATAATGCTTAGATAGAAGAAAATAATGCTATGGAAATGTTTAGCCTATAAACAAATAGTGCTATAGGATCAAGTTTTTATTTGATAAAATATCAAATTTTCCTACAATAGTGAGATCACAATGTAAAACTGTCACATTGAAAAGCAAAAATTCCCAATTATCGTTTAGAATAAAACATGGGAAACAAACTAGAATCAAAAGGGTACAAGCTATTGGGATGTCCAACCTATCAAGTAGTTGGAGAGAGATATTTCCAACAACTAGTGGATAGAATCTTGGGTATTCAACAAATTCATCGGTGAAATAGTGTCATAAAGCAGCAAGCATTAAGCATACATAAAATGAATGAAGTTGCACACAAAAAACATCCCCTTGTCCTTTCTAATTTATCTTGTGCCCCAAAATCCTCCTGTCATGAATTGCATGTTCGTATATATTTTGTTTTTGGGTACACTTCACATTGCTACACATTGTAATAGCTTTGCAGACTTTCTAAGGTTTGTCATGATAGCATAGATAGAAATAGGAAGTTGTTCCCTATACAATTTGCTTGTCATTTTTTGATTGTCGTGGCAGGCTTTCTTGAAACTGTTTTATAGATTATCTATATATAGAATCATAGATATGGGTTCTTGTTTTGTTGCAATTCGTCACGGTGAGGAATTATATTTTTTATTTTATATGCGAATGTTTAACACCATAAATATTTGAGAACACAACTTTAACTCAAGTTCTCATGGACGCCAAACATGATATTTTCATTTTAAAACCGTTATCCTTAAAAGGAACTCAATACATATGGTTCGAGATCTCTGTTTTTAACTGATTATTATGTGAATGGATATTGCAAGTAACAATGGGGGTCACAAGAGTGTAGAAAATAGTTAGGATGGACAAATCATACTGCCTCTACTCATTGAAGTACCTCAAATTCCTAGGAATTGAAAGAAGCAACAAATAAATTTGGTCCAAAATCGTTGATTGGAGAGCGTTCCTATGGTCGGGTGTACTATTTAGTCTTAAGAAGTGGTCGTACTCCATCCATTAAGAAGCTTGACAAAATCAAGCAACCTGATCAAGAATTCCCTGCACAGGTAAGACATTCTAATGTTAAACTAAAAGGATTTTATTTTAAGCTCGTATGTTTTGTTGTTTCTTTTAATTCTAATATGTCAACAAATAGATATTAAGCCCAGATATCTACTTGTACTTTGTCACACGGATTTTGTAATATTATTTTAAATATGCATGTAGGTGTCCATGGTCTCAATATTAAAACATTAAAATGTATTGGAACTTGTTGGATATTGTGTTGAGGGAAGCCTTCGTGTGCTTGCATATGAGTTTGCAACAATGGGATCATTGCATGATATTCTTCATGGTATGTGGAAAAATGCCACACAGGTTTGTGGTGGTATTATTCTTTATTGCATGCATGAATTTTGTAGGATCAATGGATAGTTTTCAATTTACAATCTGGCTCCATATTTTTTTTCATTACCCTAGCTGGAAATAATAAATATGCTATATGAAGAAATTGGTGTTTAATGAAAGTCTTGTTTTTCAATTATGTTCTAACATGTAATCAATGCAATGTGACTAACCAAGTGCTCATAGGTTTGTCAATCGTTTAAACTTTAGAAGGTAGAGGGTGTGATGACTCCAATGTCACTTACACTAATATGTGAAAACTTGAAAATTAATGGAAGAGTAGAAACATAATTTCAGACTAGGTAGCTCACTTTAGATTGAGGTAAAAATATCAATATAAATTGCATCTCTATTAGTTCTAGCTTCTAGGAATTGAATTAAGGTTGGGATGGGGTACCATTCCAGATGAGGATGATTTATGATCAGATCAACAAGACTACTGATGCTTGATTTGTTCTAGATGTTCAAAATGAAAATGGTTTGCCTGAAGATTGTCTAAGCCTTTTCAAGCTAACATTTCATGCTTCTTATTGAAATTTCAATATTAAATTCTTGGGCTAAAAATTGAAATTAAATCTACCTTCAATACATTCTTTCCTTGACAATAAATTCAATTCAATTATATTACGCATTTTGCTCGATTGCAATGTATTCTATACTAGTGACAATGTACACAGATGGCTAGTCTTGGCCTTATTTGTGAGAAATATGATGATGAATGTGCATAGACTTGTTAGGATTTTGAAGGAAAGAAGTGGAACTACCTTGGTGTGCAAACCTATGCATGTTTATATTTACACAAATAATCTTTTTATTTTGTTTCAACACATTATGTGCAAAGCCTTTCTTATTTTAAAAATTACTTTTATTTTTTCGTTTTATGGGGTGAGGGGTGGAGCTAGGAAAGGCTATTCATTTCTTACGTTCTCTTAGATGTAGAGTTGAATTAAAAGAGATCAATGTGATAAGGTTAGATATTAAAGCTTGTATTTTTTTCTATTATGATTGATCTTCTTCTCACTGTACAAGTTGGTAGGATTTTATCCTCGAAAAATGCTTATTAAGCAATGTATTACCGTTTAAACTTCTCAAGATGATCCTGCAAAGAGAAAAAATGAAAATGAAATGGATGAGTGGAATAACTCTACATGGATATTAATTACATAGTCCCTTTTCCATACATTTCCTTGAATTTTTTAGATTCTGATCGTGCAACAACACCATTGCAAAGAAGTTGGATGGAAGGAAGCTGCTTATTCTTGTTGGTCTCTTCATTTCATGAATATTCTGCAAAGATTACTATCAGTACTCAATTTTTCTATATTTTGTGGAACATTAATCAGCAGTATAGTATTTTCTGCTTTTATTAGTATATCTGGAACTTTTTTAAAAACACCAATTTTACAAGGCAATGGGAATAATCTTTGAATGACTGGAAACCATCTGATATGCATTAAGGTATCTAATGTTTGCAGCCATGCATATAGAAGGTGAATTACCAGTTCTATTTTTAGTTAGATGAATATGTAGAACTTGTTGCTTTTCCAAGATTCCACTAGGGTTGTGCTAGTTTAGGCCAGGTGTTGCAACTGCAACCTTTTTCCCAAATTTGTAAAATTTTGGACCCTCCTTTTGATTTTATCTAGCCCAGGTGCATTTAATTTCTTTAAATCTGTCCTGGAAGTCTAGTTTTCTCTGCTTAAGAAATTGATCGCCGACAGCCCAGTCAACTATTTTTCCGCTACGTCGGAGGTTAAATGAGCTCATTTTACCATTGCCCAGCCATAAGTCTGCCGAAAATTTTTTGTTTTGATTTTTCAATGATTTTATTTATCATTTTTAGAAGTTGTTTGAAGATTGAGTCAGGTCATTAGTTCTCTATGCCATCGACGTTTCGAAAGGGAAACGATGAACAATGCTTTTTCTCGTCGATCCGCCGTCTGTATTTCTTTGGTTTTATTGTTCAAAATTTTTTATTTTTCGATGACTTTGTTTTTTTCTTTTCGCTATCGGAATGTTTTTTGACAGGTAATCAGAGGTTTAGTCCTCTATGACGCCGTCATTTCGGAGGGCTTGTCCTATGCATTTCCAACACTACGGAGGCATTCAGATTTAAGTTTCCAACCTTTAGCACTTAGAACTTCCAATTGCCAATGCGGAACCGTAGTTTTTTGTGAGTCCGCCGTTGCGGCTGTCGATCAGACTATATGATCCAATGCTTAGTGTTTTAACTGTCGATGCATCAGTGATTAGTGGTTCTGATATCTAACACATAACTATCAGCAGTGTATAGTGCTTGGGAGCGTCGACACTGTGGAAGTGTTGAGGTTTGAGTCGCCGACACATAGTGCTTAGAGCCATCAATCGCCGAAGTTTTTATATGATCGCGGAACCCATATTCTGTATGATACCCGCCGTTGTAGCTGTCCAGTGAACTAACCATCCGACATATAGTGCTTCTGCCCACCGATGAGAGTTTTTTTCACCCAATGCGTAGTATTTTTCCCATCGATATATTTTACCGTGGGTTATATATAGTGGTGGAGTGTTTTGTTTATTATTATCCTTGTGGAAAACACATACGCTCCAATCCTCGTTGATCGAGCTATACCACCATTCTGAGATGTCCATATTTCATTCGATTGGCTTGCTCTCATGGAGATTCTTAGGTCATCCCGCCGACTACACAACATTTTTCTAGGTAGGCCAACCACGATTCCTTCTTCTTGATTTTATTGGTCATTTTGGGAATTAGGGTCTTCCCTGGTTAGGTTTTCCCATAGGTTGTGTAGTCATCCATTTAGAATGAATATTTATCCTTGCGGCATGAGGCATATCAGCTAGTTTGATATTTTTGGTGGTGGGGGTTTTTAAGCATGCGTCTTTGGGCCATTATGTTTGTTTTATCCCACCTTGCAGGATTGAATGGTTGGTACAGACAAGCGTTACACTGTCGGCACCACCCATATTTTGGGTTGTTCATGGCCGTCCAGGAGGGTTTTGTTTTTTCGTACGTGTTTACCCTATTTTTATCGGATGGCAGGGGGGGTTCAATATTTTGGTCAAGTTGGGGATTTCTGCATTTTCAATCACTAGAGAGGAGCCTCACATTTGAGGATTAGCTTTACTGATAGTGTGGTTCATGTTTATAGAAGAGTTAGAATGTAGTCCGGTTTAAATAATGCATTTTCTATCAGGGTTGTGTTTTAGTTGCAGGCGGTGGACTAAGAAGATTTATTTTGCCTTGTCATCTACTTTTATGCATTAATACTCTCTATAGTTTATCTATGAAAATGCATATGTAAGAGGTAAATAGGTTATTACAGTTTTTCTGTTAGAATAATCAACCCATAGTTAGCTACCTTAGACATTAATTAATCCATTTTTGTCTTATTTTCCTAGTTTCCATATTCCACCTTATGCAAGTTGTCATCTACACATCCATAGTGGTCAAACTTGCTAATTTTGAGTCATGGAGCGCTTGGGAAACCTCCTAGAATCAAATCTATTTTATTCCTAGCCTCCCTAGCGCCTGTCTGCTTTTTCTGCTTTATTGCCTGCTTTTTCAGTGCTTTAAGGCAATTGGGAAAGTTTGACTAGGTGAAGTCAACTTGTTTTTGGTCCTCCACATCCTCCACTCTTTTCTCCTATGAAAAGCATGTAGGAGTTGTCCTTCCATTACCTTTTATCTTTCCTAATTTATTTTTCAAATTCGTGAGCTCCTTGACAGTTTTGGAAACTGCTTTATGCACCTATGGGGGATTTGCTTAGATTTAGTAAGCCTGCTTTTGACTAGATTCGAATGGCATCTTCATGCATTCAAATCCCTCATGTAATTATTTATTGTGGTAGCCTATGACTTCACAAGGTTGGCTATTGTACACTTATTCAATACAGTTTAGTGTTCAGCTCCATATTCAGTCTCTTTTGTGAGTAATTTTGCATGTGTAATTGGCAATTGATGTGAGTGTAATTGTTCTAACACTGGGTTCAATTTCCACATTTTCTTCATTACTAAAACACTAAATAAAAGCTCAAATGTTCTAAGAACATATTGTGTTTATGATAGGGTAACGGTTGCAAGGAAGATATGTCTAAAAGACAAAAGAAGAAGGCTCCTGTTGCCGAGGGAGAACCAGAGGTTGAAATCATCACCAAGGTGGAATACATATATGAAGATACCAAAGCTACCACTGAGGTGGAGCCTAATTATAAATGGGGTTAAATATACAGGATGATTGTAAATCAGAATGTGCCTCATGCAAGATTTGAAGAGCTAAGTATTTATGCAAATATCGAGAAATCAACTCTTATGAAGGTAGCCACAAGACCTGAGTTGTTCCCATTCTCAGAGGTGATCGACTGGATTCTACCTAGGGAAAATGTAACTACAATGATCCTATAAAATACTGCCAAATAGGGATATACTGCATACAGTCCTGCTTATGTCGTAATGGCATATCACTTGCCTCCTGCTCAAATTTACTTAACTGAAAGCTGGTTGAAAGAGACAAATTTGGACCTAGTTGAAACAGTTAAGAGAATGATGATACCAGGGAAGAAATTTCAAACCAGGCCATCAGGAGAATATGATACATCCACTCTCCGGACCCCTTACAGATTTAGAGCACTGATGTTGAATATAATTTTTGGGAGAGCTCATGGAAAAAGCTTCAAATTGGGATGGATACCAATTATTTTTTATGTGGCCACTCAAGGAACCATATTCAATTGGGCAAACAGAGTGTCCAATAGCCTCTTAGCATTCATATCTTTAGCTTTGAGAGGAGTATTATAGAAGAAGTCAGAGTTCTACATGATCTCTATCTTAGTTGATTGTATATTATGTACCCAATCTTTTCCATCCTTGAGGTGTAATTGGGATAGGGACAGGACCCCGGTATACATTGCATATAAATTATCTTGGGCACACAAATAGCATGGATACTATAGAGAAATATGTGAACATTTCATCATGCCATTGTACACTCTAATTTTCCTGACCGAATGCAACTGCATGTCCGAAGAGGCGTTCAAGGTCATTGAGGAATATGGAGATTATTACTTAACTGAGGAAGGAATGTATATCAGAATGTATGGTGGCTCTAGGGAACCTTCTCTACTTCCCAAATATAACGTTGATTATTTGTTGCATAAAGAGGCAGTCAAGCAGGTATATCTTGACGGTGTGGGGAGTTTTTTGTTCGAGCATAAAAAGGCATAATTTCCTGCCATACCTTTCTAGCTAGGGAGTTATAAGTATTCAAAGGTAAAACAGACTGCATAATTTTTGCAGGAGCTGGAGCACTTCCATTTTGGTGAGATGAACTTTCACAGGAATGACTCCCGGAATAAGGTAGTGGAACACTGCAAAGAGGAAAACGTTAACTTTGAGTATACTAACTTCTGGGATAAAGAAGAAGAACTGTTCAGGAGTGCAAAGAATATTACTTCCTTAAAGAAGAGATTTAAATAGAAAATCACTATTGTAGGCAGAAAAGGAAAAACTGTACAGAAAACTAAGACAGCTGAAGAAGAAAAGGCCAGAAAAAGAGAAGAAGATGCTAGAATGCTAGCACAAGAGGCAGAAAGCTGGCTGAAGAATGAAGAAGAAGAAAGAAAGAGAGCTGCAGAGGAAGCAGCTAAGAAAGAAGAGGAGGAGAGAAAGAGAAATGAAGAAGCAAAGATAAAGAATAGACAAGATGAAAGTGAGGGTCTGAGATTAACAGGATCTAAAAAAGATCAGTAGACTACTGACCTGATAGATACACAGGAGGAACAAGATCATACAGATCAAGATCATGGACAAGATAATCCTGATCCCCAGCAGCCTACTACAACCTCTGGCAACACTCAAGGGAAAGCTTTGTTTTCTGGAATGAATTTGATACCTTTCATGCAGAAAGAGGGGGAGGAGATACCTGATTTCAGCACCATTTTCTATGACAAAGAGAAGAAAAGGATTGTCAAAATAACTTAGAAAAAGGTTGAAATAGGAGGAAAATCAGGAAAGATGATCGTTGATAAGAATGTGGTGTATGGAATAGATGCAGATCCGAGATTGACAGTGAGAGCTGGGGTAGCACTAACCCAAGCTACTGAAAATAATGTAGATAGGCTGATGACAAATCTTGAGTAGTCCAAAAAGAATGCAACTCAATTAAAAGTGACACTGAAGAAAGAGAGAGATGAAGACCACAAGTTGAAGAGGAAATTTGAGGACATGCAGAATGAAGTGAGGACTTCAAAGATTGAACTCCAGACTCTGCAGGCTAATAAAGAGGCTTTAGAAAATTCTGTAGGAAAAATGGAAAAATATGCTCAGAACAACTTAGCAGAATTACAAAGGTTGTATTTAGAGCATCAAGTATTGAAATCTGAGAAAGATAACCTCCAGGTTTCCTACGAAACTCTAAGTGCAGAGAAGACTTTGTTGCAAAATAGGGTCATGGAGTTAGAATCAAAGAAGGCTGCCACTGAAGAAAAAGAGAAACAGTATCAAATGCAGGTAGCAGTTTTGGAGGGACAAAATGCTTCATTAACAACATCACTGAAAGATGCCAGTGAATAGAAGAAAGATGTCCAGCCTTTGAAGGAATGTGTGCTAGCTCAAAGAAGAAGAAACCACCAACTGCAAATGTGTATTGAGGAAGAAAGATGTAAAATATTATACATGGATGGCAGATTAGAAGAAATCTTGGACACCACATATTATTTTATGGACAGATCTCAAGACATTCTGGAGATTCTGACAGGAAGGATAGTGTGGATAGAAACAAATGAGGAACCCCCTGCGGAGTTACCATCTAAAGATCAACAAAGTTTAAAGTAGGATTATGATTTGTTGGAGTTTGCAATCAATACTGCAGAAGAATTTAAGAAAATGGTAAAGAAAACAAGAGGAGCATGTGCGGAATACTGCAAAAGAGTGCTGGTCACATATAATAGATGCCATGTTTCTGCAGAAAAAAGATTGGATATGATACCATAACATGAGCTATTCATCGAACATCTATAGAGCAGATATCAGGAAGATGAGCAGGAGATCCAACAAGTCAAGGATCTAGATGAACAGATTCTAAAGAATGCAGTGGCTCATGCAGCAGTAAGTATCCACTTACTAGAAGAACAGATGCGCCTGAGTCCAGCAAGAATAGAAGTGGTTAAGAATCAGGCTACTAAGTATGAGATAAATATTCATTTTCTTGAACCCTCTGATTTTGAAGGCATAGCAGCAGAGGCCCAAGCGTGGAAAAAATTCATAAATGACCAAGCGGGCCCATCTTCATAAAGTGTCTAAAAGGTTTTTGTTTTAAAATGTAATATATTGTATAAATAATGAGCACTTACTAAAAGATAAAATTTTGAGATCGAAAGGTTGGGGAAGCCCAAAAGTCATTTAGGGGCATCCCAAAGGTTTTGCTTTTTTGTATAAATATAGGAGAGTTTAGATGTAGAAGGACTTCTTTCCCAAGCAATTTTTGAGAGTATATAGTAAGAAGAACTACTTTCTTTTGCATTAAAGAATTACAAGTTTCTACTGGAGAAATTTTGGTGGAATTTTTCAAATGCTTTGCGATGGATCAATTGAATGTGAACTATTTTGTTTTCAGCTTATGTCCATTAACTGTGAGATCGTTCTAACTCATTGCATTTCTGTTTATGTTATGAATGTCTTATAGTTTATTCTGTGAAATTTCCACTGTGAGTAATGAAGGTTGTCATAAACAATAAGCCGTATTGTTTTCCATATTTTTATTAATGTTCATGTGTTCTGAAATAAGTAACAGCTATCTGTAATTGTTCATAATACATGTGTAGAAATACATTACTCGTTGTCAACTATTAATTCCGATCCCTAGGGATAGGTTAGTTAGTAATTTTTAGTTTCTTGTTGTGTGTGATTTAGATGTGAGAGAGTTAAGACGAGAGGTAAGAACCTGTGCATCACATTGTGACACTCCTCGTTATCTCTATCAATCTTCATTTTTAAATAGGCACTTGCACATCATTGCTTAAACAAAAAAAACTAAAAAATATATACGGTGGACCAGACCATAACCGGTAAAAACTTTTAATTTGTTACTTGACCTATGGTAGCCGGACCGTAAACCGGACGGATTCCCCATACCAAACAGTAGTGGGCTAGTTGGGAACGTTTATTGGGGAGAATCCCTAACTGTTGTTGCCTACAATTTTCCAGGCCTCAAAAGTTTTTGGCGCTAGAAGGAGGGCCACCAATGCATGGCTGTCCAAGGAAACTCATTTCCTCAAAATTAGTCCTCCGGTGATAGTTCTGAAAGTAGTTTGTTTCACGAATCCACTCCTAAAGATAAAGGGAAAGGGTATCTGTATCCTGTAGATAACAAAGTGGTTGATGATCTAAGAAGAATTACTAGGGCATATGCGAAGAAGATCAGAGGATTATCGATTATTCCTGTCCTACCCAGAAGAGAATATCAAAAGAAAGATCGCCCTAAATTAGAAGATTCAGTGTTGGTAGAAGACCTTGAAGAACTGGTAGAAGCAGCCCTACAAGAATTTGACCAACCTTTGAATAAATTGGGTCCAGATTCACCTTACTGTTCACCTGTTCATACCCCTGTTCAGTCACCACCTCATTCTCCACTCAAAATCATGGCTCATGTCAATGCAAACCAACCAAATCCACCACCTGCTTGGAAGGCTAGGTCGCCTTTAAACCTGACACCTCCCTTGCATGATTTTCCTCAAGATTTTGACAAAATGTTGCCTAAGTTTTACCCAAGTGAAAAAAATATGGTAGATCATCATTTGCAATTTTTTTACTTAGCTATAGAAGGACTACGAACAGGAGAACATGAAGATGTGGTCTGTAGATTGTTTCCACACACCCTGAAAGGAGCAACAGCCTCATGGTATTTTTCTCTTCCTACAAATTCAATCATAGACTGGGACACATTTGAGAGAATATTTAGAAGTAAATATGCAGTCCAAAAAACTCATGCAGCTTTAATGAAAGGGTTATGTGCTTTAAAGAAAGAAAGGAAAGAAAAAGTGCATAATTTCACTCAAAGATTTGTTGCTTATCTAAAAAAATTTACCGCAGTTGATAAGCCATTTGAAAAAGCTCTGATTGAATATTATAATTCAGCTCTAGGGCCTGACTTGGCCATTTTTTCCAAGATATTAGTCAAACCTACATTAGCAGAAACCTATGAAGAAGCTGAGAGGGTAGAGGCTGAGATGGAGAGCATAGAAAATTATCCTGTGCAGTCGAAAGAAAAGAATTTTGGAGGTAAGAAACCTTTATTATTGACTAAGCCTAAGGATGAACGGTCATAGGATTTTGAAGGGATGTTGAAGATGATGCAAAAGCTATCCAATAGAGTAATAGATTTAGAAAAAGAAAAAAAGGCTCACAAATCATATAAGCCTTATTATAAGAAAAGGGAAGACAACAATCAAACTAAGCCTCCTCCACACAGTCCTTCATCAATGAATTTAACTGATGTAGGCATGGATAATTTTTGTACTTTTCATCAACAGCCGCATTCTGAGAGGAATTTACCCCAATGGATAAATTCTATGACATTGGTAATCAGTTATTGGACTCCAAACTAACAGAAACTGATAAGGAGGAAGAAAAGGATAATCAATTCACAGAAAAACAAGAGGAAGACACTTTAGTTTTATGGGATTTTGTCTCAATGTTTGATACAAAAGGGGAAGGTTCTCTGAAACAAGAGGAAACATCAGAAACCAATGTGACAACAAGAATTCAGAGTTTGTTAAAAGAAGACAATTTAATACTTCCATAGATCAAGAAACTTCAAGAAAATATGAAGAAAATACAGAAGAACACCACAACTGATAAAATACCTAAATTTACCATTACAAGTCAAGATCCTAAGAAAATTAGCATGCCTATTAAACCTATTGAATACAAGGTGGATAATGTCAAGAAGAATCTCAAAGCACCTGAGATGGGGTATGATATTGTGGAAGACATTAAAAAGGATAAGGAAAATATCTCATTATTTGAAATGTGTAATGTACCTCAGCAGAAAGAAAAACTTTTAAAATCACTTGAGGTACCAGAAGAAGAGTTGCCCACTAACAACCAACCTGAAGAAGAAGTTGGTGAAGTAAGTGTGGGAGGTAAGTCTAAGTTTAGAACCCCACCATTTCTCCTAACTTTTGAGATTTTCAACTATAATGTGTGCAACTGTTTAGTATACTCAGGGGAATCAATCAATGTTATGCCACTTTCAGTCTGCAAGAGAATTAATGGATAGCCTAGACCATCCACTTGGCAAGTTATTCAATTAGACGGGACAGCTGTGAAAGTAATAGGAGAAATGGAAGATGTTCTCATTCGCTTATCTGCAAATGAGAAGGTATGTCAGTACATTGATATTGTAGTAGCAAACATTCTAGATGCTTATGGATTGGTTTTGAGTTGAGACTAGTCGGCAAGGCTAGATGGATACTTCGCATCAGATTGGTCACATCTATGATTGCCTCATAAGGGAAGTACCAATCAGATAAAAATATTAAGGAAGCCTCAGATGAAGTACAATGTTACTCAGTTGGAGGGAAAGAATGATCTGGTAAACTCTGTGTTGGGAAATTACTTCATTGAATTGGAACTGGGAAATTACCAAGCTAAAGAAGCCAGCATTTCACCTGAAACCCAGCCCGATCTCCGTCAATTTTCACAGGCTGATGAGATTGAATGTAAAATAGTAGATTTAGTTTTAGATGTTGTTTTTAATTCGAGTTCAGTAGAAGTAGATAGTTTTTGGGCCCTTTATTTTGATGGATCTAAAACATTGGAAGGATCAGAAGCTGGCTATGTCCTGATTGATCCAAAGAAAAATAAAAATTTTCTTTCTTGTATATTAGAGTTCAAATGTACGAATAATACAGCCAAGTATGAAGCACTAGTTCAGGGACTAAAAAAGGAAATAGAACTAAAAATGAAAAATCTGAAAGTATATGGGGACTCTGAAATTGTTGTTAATCAAATTCAAAATAAAATACACTATATTTCACCACATTTAAAATCCTATCAAAACAAAGTTTAGGATTTGCTTATAAACTTTCATGTATTCAATATTGTATCCATTCCTAGATTAAAGAATGCAGCAGTTGATTTACTAGCTACCTCAGCTGCAAGGCTAGTACCTTCTAATAATAGATGCTCTATTGAATTACTTTTCAGGCCATCTATTACGGATATGATCACTAATCTATGGATTTTTGACGATGATCAACAAATTTTGGAATGCTTGATGAATGATGAGACTTTTAAAGGAGCAATAATAGATGATGAAAAACATCAAGCAGAATTAAAATTTGGGAATTTTCTTCCTAAGAGAGTTAGGACCCTGGAACAAATTTTTGACATAAACAACAAGTTCATAAAGCCAATGAATGTCAAGACTCATAGATCGTCCTTGCAATTTGAGCTAATAAATTTGGGGACTGAAGCTGAACCTAGATATGTAAATTTGGGAAAGTGTTGTTCTTCGGGTGAAAGGAGTAAATTCAGTAGTCTGTTCAAACAATACAAAGATGTGTTTTCCTAGAAATATGAAGATCTTAAAACATATGTCACAAATATTATACAACATTTCATCCCGATTAGAGCTGGATTCAAGCCTTACCTACATCCTTTATGGAAGATGCATCCAAAGCTGTAATCTTTGATTCAGAGTGAAGTGAAGAAATTGTTGGATGCTAAAATTATATTCAAAGTCAGACATTCAGAATGGGTTTCGAATTTGGTTCCAGTCGGGAAAAAATCCATAGAAATCAAGCTTTGTGTATATTTCAGAAACCTCAATCGTGCTTTGGATAAAGATAACTACCCAGTCCCCCCCATGGAGAAAATATTGCAGATGATTTCAGGTTCTGAATTATTTTCATTATTAGATGGATTCTCTGGCTACAATCAAGTATTAGTAGCTGAAGAGGACAGGATAAAAACCACATTTAGAACCAAGTGGGGAAATTTTTCTTATAGGAGAATGCCCTTTGGACTCGTAAATGCTGGAGCTACTTTCCACAGGGCCATGGATATAGATTTCTGCGATCTGATTGGCCGTAGTGTTGTGGTATATCTTGATGATGTCACAATATTTTCAAAAAAGAGAGAGGAACATGCATTCCATCTGAGACAAATTTTCAAGCGTTGTCGAAAATATGGTATTTCACTGAATCCTAAGAAATGCGTGTTTGTGGTCATAGAAGGAAATCTACTGGGTCACGTCATTTCTAAGAAAGGGATCTCCATAGACCCAGAAAGGATTAAATCCATAGAATATATCCCTTTACCCCATAACAAAAAAGATATGCAATCATTCATGGGGACAATTAATTTTGTGTGAAGGTTTGTACCATATTTTGCTCAAATTGTCAAACCTTTGCAGCAGATGGTTAAACAAAGTGTACAATTTAAATGGACTGATGTGGAAAAGAGTGCATTTAGTAATATAAAAACATCTATTGCTCATGCACCATCACTCAAAAGTCCAAAATTCAAAAAAGATTTTATTCTGTACACTTTTGCATCTGATGATTCATTGGCAGCAGTGCTTACACAAAAGGAGGATGGGGGAGATGAGTACCCCATATCATTTATGATCACTGGTCCACAAGGGGCTGAATTGAATTATCCAACTGTTGATAAACAGGCTTATGCAGTTTTCAAAGTGGTAAAGCAATTCAGACCATACATACTTAAGAACCGTACTAAGGCAATAGTTCCACACCTAGCTGTAAGATCTCTTTTCGTACAAAAAGAATTGGGAGAAAGAAGAGGCAATTGGGTAACAGCCTTACAAGAATATGATCTTGAATTTAAACCAACATCCATAGTAAAAGGGCAAGGACTGTGTAAACTAATGGTTGAAGGTAAAGACAATGAAGAAAACAGTTGGGAAAATGAAGCCGAGTTACATATGGTGGATGTATGTCCTCTATTCACAGCTCCATATTCCTGGTATCGAGACCTGGTTCACTATCTTCAAGAAGGATATTTGCCGGAACATTAGAATTCCAAACAACGAAGAGAATTACGCCTTAAGTCAGCCTCATATCAGATCATTGATGGAGTATTATTCAGAAATAATTATGATGGAGTTTTTCTTATATGCTTAGAACAAGAAGATGCAAAGAAGGTCATAACAGAATTACATGATGGGCCTGCAGGAGGTCATTTTTCCAGAGATACAACAACCCATAAGATTCTTAGAGTTGGTTATTACTGGCCCACGTTGTTTAAAGATGCTCATGCTCATGTCAGAAAGTGTGATGTTTGCCAGAGATGCGTTGGAAGACAAGCCAAAGCAGCAGGACCTTTAAAACTAGTGATAATAGCAGAACCATTCGAACAATGGGGGATTGATATCATTGGAGAGATAAAACCAAATTCTTCCTTGCAACACAAATAAATTTTGACAGCAACGGACTACTTCACCAGATGGGTCAAGGCCATTCCGTTACGCAAAGTGAATGAAGATGCAGTCATGGATTTCCTACAAGATCACATCATGACCAGGTTTGGGGTTCCAATTTCCCTGATTTTTTATAATGCTACTTATTTTTCTTCTATTAGATTAACTACATTTTCTAATGAAAGAGTAATTAAGTTGCATTATTCTACAAACTATTACCCATAAGGAAATGGTTTGGCAGAATCTACAAATAAAAATTTGATTAGAATTCTAAAGAAAACCGTGATAGAAAATCAGAGAAGTTGGCACTTAGCATTACCTAATACTCTTTGGGTTGATAGGGTCACACCCAAGAATTCCTTAGGTGTGTCACCATACACTCTTGTTTATAGAAAAGAAACCATTCTTCCTCCCAACATTATGCTACCATCCTCCATAATAGCTCAGGAATCTAGAGGTACCGATAACGAAATCCTACATATTAGAATCTATAATATTTTGAAGTCAAAAGAGTCTAGGTCTAAAGCCAAAGAACGATTTAAGCATCAACAGGAAGTAGTGAAACATTGGTTTGATAAGCATAAAGCTGGAAACAAGGAATTCGAAGTGGGAGATCTGGTTCTTAAGTGGGATCATCCGCATGATGAAAAGGGGAAGCACACTAAGTTTCAATAGTTATGGGTAGGCCCTTTTCTAATTGCAGCCAGGCTTGGCCCCTCAACTTACAAGTTGCAAGATCTACAGGGGTGGGAAGAGAACTTACCAATTAACGGTTTAGTTATCAAACCTTATTTTTCTTGATTTTTATTTCTTGGTTATCTTGTACATAAATAAACTAATTGGTTTGTTTTATTTTTTATTTATTTTGTTTGGTTTGGTTTTAGATTAGATTTTGATTGATTTTTAATAAAGAAGCACAACTTTTGGTTTCTACATAGGGCTTTTTGCATTCTCAATCACTGGATAGGAGACTCACATTTGAAGATTAGCCTTACTGATAGTGTGGTTCATGTTTAGCGAAGAGTTAGAATGCAGTCCGGTTTAAATGATGTATTTTCTATCAGGGTTGCATTTTAGTTGCAGACGGTGGACTAAGAAAACTTATTTTGCCTTGTCATTTGCTTTTATGCATTAATACTCTATATAGTTTATCTGTGAGAATGCATATGGAAGAGGTAAATAGGTTGTTACAATTTTTATTCATTACTAAAACACTAACTAAAATCTCAAATGGTCTAAGAACATACTGTGTTTATGACAGGGTAACTGTTGCAAAGGAGATATGTCTAAAAGACAAAAGAAGAAGGCTCATGTTGCCGAGGGAGAACCAGAGGTTGAAATCATCACCAAGGTGGAATACATATATGAAGATACCAAAACTACCACCGGGGTGGAGCCTGATTGTAAATGGGGTGAAATATACAGGATGATTGTAAATCAGAATGTGCTTGATGCAGGATTTGAAGAGCTGACTATTTATGCAAATATCGAGCAATCAGCTCTTAGGAAGGTAGCCACAAGACTTGAGTTGTTCCCATGCTCAGAGGTGATCAGCTGGATTCTGCCTAGGGCAGCTATAACTACAATGATCCTAGAAAATACTGCCAAATAGGGATATGCTACATACATTCCTACTTATGTCTCAATGGCATATAACTTGCCTCCTACTCAAATTTACTTAACTAAAAGTTGGTTGAAAGAGAGAAATTTGGACCTAGTTGAAACAATTAAGAGAATGATGATACCAGGGAAGAACTTTCGAACCAAGACATCAAGAGAATTGTTATAGCGGATTTCACCACACTAGGTGAATCACACATTGTATGGCCTTCCCCTATCCCGCTACAGACTCATTAGCCCCTATGGACTATTTTTTGTCTTTTGATGTGTCCTTGATCATCCCTAAAAAAAAAAAAAAAAGTGATATACGCTGCTTTTACCCCGATAACCGCGTACATACGCGGATATTCCCCCTATAGTCGCGTACATCGGGATGTGTGCATAATCCAAATCCTTTTGGAGCGTTCCTTGACTTGGATCTGACTCATATGACTCCTGGCCTTCCATATACCTTGAGATCGCACGAATTCGACCTTTCAATATCCCTTTGAAAAGCTATATAAGGAACCCCTTGAGACATTGAAAGCATAAGAGAGAATTGAGAGTAACGAAACTATAGTCCATTATTGCCAGAACTTATGCTTGAGTCTGCATCCCTTTGTCCCTTGGAGCACTGTTGTGTTCTTCCCAAGCTTGCCTTTTGCTAGTGAGCTTGCTATCTGAGTGATGGAGGATTGAGGTGGTGGAGGCCCAAGTGGGGGATTCAGTTTCTCCGGTTCACAGACGTGCCGTCAAAGGTTGTCACTTGTAATCTCTGATTTATATTAATAGAAATATCTTTTCCTGTCCAGTAATGTGTATTTGAATGAATATTGTATCCATTGGAATATGTCAAATGCTTTTATATTATTGATTATATATGCTAGAATAGATCTAACACCATGACATATAGTATGCTTGTATTGTTTACTTGTTTTTGAGGAAGTATTCTATCAATTCAAGCCGAAGATTGGAAAGCTCAACGGGGATCTACTTCAACCGTCCGAAATAAGGTACGAGGTTCGATCCTTTAGTGTTAGACATTTTATTTCTATTGCATATTGGGAAAGATTTATTTCTGGAGTCTAGCTGTCTGTTGTGGTACCCCAAGCCATAGGAATTTCTCTCCGTAACAAGAATATGATACATCCACTCTCCGGACCACTTACAGATTTATAGCACTGATGCTGAATAGAATTTTTGGGAGAGCTCAAGGAAAAAGCTTCAAATTGGGATGGATATCAATTATTTTTTATGTGGCCACTCAAGGAACCATATTCAATTGGGAAAACATAGTGTCCAATAGCCTCTCAGCATGAATATCTTCAACTTTGGGAGGAATGTCATAGAAGAAGTCAGAGTTCTACATGAGCTCTATCCTAGTTTATTGTATATTATGTACCCAATCTTTTCTAGTCTTGAGGTGTAATTGGGATAGGGACAGGACCTCGGTATACATTGCATATAAATTATTTTGGGCACACAAATACCATGGATACTACAGAGAAATATGTGAACATTTCATCATGCCATTGTACACTCTAATTTTCCTGACCGAATGCAACTGCATGTCTGAAGAGGCGTTCAAGTTCATTGAGGAATATGGAGATTATTACTTAACCGAGGAAGGAATGTATATCAAAATGTATGGTGGCTCTAGGGCACCTTCTTTACTTCCCAAATATACCACTAATTATGTGCTGCATAAAGAGGCAGTCAGGAAGGCATATCTTGATGGTGTGGGGAGTTTTTTGTTCAAGCATAAAAATGCAGCATTTCCTGCCATACCTTTCTAGATAGGGAGTTATAAGTATTCAAAGGTAAAACAAACTATAGAATTTGTGCAGGAGCTGGAGCACTTCCATTTTGGTGAGATGAATTTTCAGAGGAATGACTCCTGGAATAAGGTAGCGGAACACTGCAAAGAGGCAAATGTTCATTTTGAGTATACAAACTTTTGGGACAAAGATGAAGAAACGTTCAGGAGTACAAAGAATATGACTGCCTTAAAGAAGAGATTTAAACAGAAAATCACTATTGTAGGCAGAAAAGGAAAAACTATACAGAAGATTAAGACAGCTGAAGAAGAAGAGGCCAGAAAAAGAGAAGAAGATGCTAGAAGGCTACCACAAGAGGCAGAAAGTTGGATGAAGAATGAAGAAGAAGAAAGAAAGAGAGTTGTAGAGGAAGTAGCGAAGAAAGAAGAGGAGGAGAGAAAGAGAACTAAAGAAGCATAGATAAAGAAGAGACAAGATGAACGTGAGGGTCTGAGATTAACAAGATCTAAAAAAGATCAGCAGACTACTGACCCGATAGATACACAGGAGGAACATGATCATACAGATCAAGAGCATGGACAAGATAATCCTGATCCCTAGGAGCCTGCTGCAACCTTTGGCAGCACTCAAGGGAAAGTTTTATTTTCTGGAATGAATTTGATACCTTTCATACAGAAAGAGGTGGAGGAGATACCTGATTTCAGCACCATTTTCTATGACAAAGAGAAGAAAAGGATTGTCAAAAGAACCGAAAAAAAGGTTGAAACAGGAGGAAAATTAGGCAAGATGATCACTGATAAGGCTATGGTGTATGTAAAAGATGCAGATCCGAGATTGACAGTGAGAGCTAGGGTAGCACTAACCCAAGCTACTGAAGGTAATGTAGATAGGCTGATGACAGATCTTGAGCAGTCCAAAAAGAATGCAGCTCAATTAAAAGAGACACTGAAGAAAGAGAGAGATGAAGGCCATAAGTTGAAGAGGAAATTTGAGGACATGGAGAATGAAGTGAGCGCTTTAAAGACTGAACTCTAGACTCTATAGGCTAATAAAGGGGCTTTAGAAAATTCTGCAGGAAAAATGGAAAAAGATGCTCAAAACAACTTAGCAAAATTAGAAAGGTTGCAGTTAGAGCATCAAGTATTGAAATCTGAGAAAGATAACCTCCAGGTGTCCTACGAAACTCTAAGTGCAGAGAAGACCTAGTTGCAAAATAGGGTGATGGAGTTAGAATCAGAGAAGGTTGCCACTAAAGAAAAAGAGAAATAGTATCAAATGCAGGTAGCAGTTTTGGAGGGACATAATGCTTCATTAATAGCATCACTGAAAGATGCCATTGAATAGAAGACAAATGTCTAGCCTTTGAAGGAACATGTGCTAGCTCAAAGAAGAACAATCCACCAACTGCAAATGCGTATTAAAGAAGAAATATGTAAAATATTACATATGGATGGCGGATTAGAAGAAATCTTGGACACCACATCTTATTTTGTGGACAGATCTCAAGACATTCTGGAGATTCTGACAGGAATGATAGTGTGGATAGAAACAAATGAGGAACCCCCTGTGGAATTACCATCTAAAGATCGATAGAGTTTAAAGTAGGATTATGATTTGTTGGAGTTTGCAATCAATAATGCAGAAGAATTTAAGAAAATGGTAAAGAAAATGACAGGAGCATGTGCGGAATACTGCAGAAGAGTGTTGGTCACATACAATAGATGCTAGGTTTTCGCAGAAAAAAGATTGGATATGATACCAGAACATGATCAGTTGTTCATCGAACATCTACAGCACAAGCATCAGGAAGATGAGCAGGAGATCCAACAAGTCAAGGATCTAGATGAACAGATTCTGAAGAATGAAGTGGATCACGCAGCAGTAAGTATCCACTTACTAGAAGAATAGCTGTACCTGAGTCCGGCAAGAATAGAAGTGGTTAAGAATCAAGCTGTTAAGTATGAGATAAATATTTGTTTTCTTAAACTCTCCAATTTTGAAGGCATAGCAGCAGCGGCCCGGGCATGGAAAAAATTCATAAATGACTAAGCGAGCCCATCTTCATAAAGTGTCTAAAAGATTTTTGTTTTAAAATGTAATATATTGTATAAATCATGAACACTTACTAAACGACAAAATTTTGAGATCGAAAGGTTGGGGAAGCCCAAAAGTCATTTAGGGGCAGCCCAAAGGTTTTTATTTTTTGTATAAATATAGGAGAGTTTAGATGTAGAAGGACTTCTTTCCCAAGCAATTTTTGAGAGTATATTAAGAATAACTACTTCCTTTTGCAATAAAGAATTACAATTTTTTGCTGGAGAAAGTTTGGTGGAATGTTTCAAATGTTTTGCGATGGATCAATTGAATGTGAACTATTTCATTTTCAGCTTATGTCCATTAACTGTGAGATCCTTCTAACTCATTGCATTTATGTTTATGTTATGAATGTCTTATAGTTTATTCTGTGAAATTTCCACTGTGAGTAATTAAGGTTGTCATAAACAATAAGCTATCTTGTTTTCCACATTTTTATTAATGTTCATGTGTTCTGAAATAAGTAACAGCTATCTGTAATTGTTCATAATACATGTACAGAAATACATTACTCGTTGTCAACTGTTAATTATGCTCCCTAGGGATAGGTTAGTTAGTAATTTTTATTTTCTTGCTGTGTGTGATTTAGATGCGAGAGAGTTAAGATGAGAGGTAAGAACCTGCGCATCACATTGTGACACTCCTCGTTATCTCTATCAATTTGCATTTTTAAATAGGCACTTGCACATCATTAATTAAACACAAAAAACTAAAAAATATATACGGTGGACCGAGCCGTAACCGGTAAAACCTTTTAATTTGTTACTTGACCTACTGTAGCCGGACCGTAAACTGGACGGATTCCTCATACCAAACAGTAGTGGGATAGTTGGGAACGTTTATTGGGGAGAATCCCTAACTGTTGTTACTTGCGATTTTCCAAGCCTCAACACCAAGTTTAAGGAATATGAAGGTTGCTTGGCTGTGCATAAAAGTTGTGGTAAAGGTTACCCAAATCATGCATACTAGGAATCTGTAGATGTATAAAACTTCTTATTTGTGCTAGGAGTTGTGATGCAGTATTTATTGTGATTCTGAATTTGTGAACTTTTTTTATTTAACAAGTCCAAATGTGGCAATTTGACAATAACTAGTGTGGACAGTAAAGACATCAACATAATTCCTGTTGCCATTTTCAATTGATCGGACATATATAATGTAATGTGTCTATGATTGCAGAGAATGATAGGGTTGTAGCAGAGAGTAATATTGAAAGTACTTCAGCTTTGTCCCAATTGGATTCTATTTACTAAACACTTAGAAGTGGGCGACCAATAAATCGTTTGAGTAGCTGGGTTGATGATAGTCAACAACTTAGAGGAATGAGTGGCACTACAATAGAATTAGGAATTGAGGATAATTTTGTTTCTCAGTGATAGAGGGCTCAACTAGTTGATGACACTCGATCATATTAGGCCCATTATACCACCATATCACAGGAAAAAGGTGATGCTACTGCCTCACAAGCTGCAGATGTTGGTACTGTAATGATAGAAACTTTACAATCATAGGAAAATGATATACAAATAACCAAGGAACGTAATCAATCCCATGTTGAATATAATACAATCTATCATCCTTTGTCGACCATTAGATACTCAAAGTTGTGTATTGATCCTTTTTACCATTATACAGGACTCTGTAAGTTAGGTTCCCAGATTCTTAAAGGGTTCTAGCTCAATGGAAGAGCACCTGCCTTACAAGCAGGAGGTTGGTGGTTCGATTCCTCCATTCCCTAATGATATAATATTGATGAAATACTAAAAACAACTAAATTAGTGACCAAAACATGAGAGATGCAAAACTAGGCATTAAAAAGGATGCAACACATGGCACTAATGATGAAGCCAAACATGGCGTTGATATGGTAGAAAAATAAAATGTTACTTTGGATGCAAAACATGGCGCTACATAGGAAGCAAAATTTGGTGCAGCAATAGAAGAAATATTTGGTGTCATTTTTGTAGAAAAACACAATGCAAAAAAGGAAGCAAAAATTGGTGCAAATTTGGAAGCAACAATTGGCACATGTTTGGAAGTAAAACAAGGTGCAAAATGGGATGCTAAAGTGGTAGCAAAAATGGATGCAATATTGGATACTAATTTGGATGCTAACATGGTGCTATTAAGGATGCAAATATGGTGCTAACAGGGATTTCATTTAAGAAGCAAAAGCGGACACTCTCTAGGAAGCAAAGTAGGACATTATTTAGGAAG
Organism: Pseudotsuga menziesii; assembly: GCA_001517045.1. NCBI lineage: Eukaryota > Viridiplantae > Streptophyta > Pinopsida > Pinales > Pinaceae > Pseudotsuga > Pseudotsuga menziesii. Next base: position 177,184 of record LPNX010052513.1, read on the forward strand.
CAAACCTTGACGTTGTTTAGGAAGCAAAGTTGGACACTATTATGGAATAAAACCTTGATGTTGTTTAGGAAGCAAAGTTGGATGATATTTTGGAGCAAAAAAAGAGACTTTATTTTGGACTTCATGAAGGATGCTATTTAGGAAGCAAAAAAAGACGTTTTTTGAGACGCTTTAAGTTTTGTCCATGAAGCGTCCCATTTAGCGTCTAGTTTGACCACTCAATGTTAAAAAAAAAATTACACTAAAAAGGGATGCTAAATGGGACGCTAATTCCAAGATTTTTTGTAGTGTAGTATTCGATGTACCAAAAGTATGGTATGGGAGACAATGCCCACACAATCAACAAAAAGAGAGGGAACAACAATTTCAACATTAAATGACAACGAATTAGATGTCCGGCCATCTTGGACTTTATGGAAAAAAAAAGAAAAACACAAAAAGGGTAGTCACTATACATTTAAGATTTGTATTTATATTATTTGATGCATAGCTTATTTTTTATAATGTGTGACATCTTCTGAGGACTATGGTTATCCTCAAGGGGATGGCTACCCCTTCCTGAGTTAACTTGAGGAAGATGAGATGACCATATGAGCTTCCTTATCTAGTGATGATGATTATGACCTTCCACTCTTTGCATGAGATACATGAGACGTATGGCCACATACAATTGAGAAGTTCGTGAAACCTACCCTCATGTTGACTTGATGTGCATGATCCTAGTATGATGTCATGTTGCATTGTTATGTTATGTTGACTTGCATGTTTACTTGTATGTGATTTTTATCCTTGTGGTGACTTGTGATTGAACCTTGCATGGTAATGTTGAGCTATACAACCCTTAAATGTTGACATCCATCTTGTTGATGGCTAGCATGACCCCTTAGGGGGGATTTCCACCCTTGCGTTGACCTTAAGAGCCCTTCGTAGGTGCCATCCACCATAGCGCTACCATATGTGACTTTTTTGGAGTACTTTGTTGTCATTTTTTGTTGAAAGTTGGTCGTACTGCTGTGTTGCTATTGTTTTTTATTGTGAGGGTTGGATGATCTATTTTAGGATCTTTTATGGTTCTAGGTTCTCTCCTTTCACAAGTATGTTTGTCTAGTTCAGTAGCATGCAAGTAAATTAATGCTAAGATGTTCAAGTCTGTTTAGAAGCATTTTTTCTGAGGATAAGGGAGCTTTGTCCTAACATTTTCTTTTGAGTTATCTTATGTTGAGTTTATAATTGGTTTAGATCTGATATATCATGCTACTATAATGTATTGTTGTATTTCATTAACAACTTAGATATGATATAGATCGCTACTCTTATTATTGTTATCGTTTTAAGTACTTTAATGATTATTGTAACTCATTGTTTCTAGGACATGCTGGACATGAAGGATATTGAGGTATGGTTTTTATATGTTGGATGTGCTTGTCTCATTGTTTCAGCTTTGAGTTTGAATATTTGAGAAAAATAATTATAAAATACAAATGAGTTGAATCTACCTGAGAGTTTGCAGCTTTTCTCAAAATGAGATGAATTGCACATTAAACATTTTTATGGATCTTGTGTCTTTAGAGTGGCGCTTGTGTAGTCCAGTCAATTGACCCTAGTTAGTTTTCTTACCTTTGTTAATTTGTTGTTCTTTCCTATTTGTTTGTTAACCCTAATTTAATTACCTTAATTAATATACAACCCTAGATAGCCTAATCAACTCTATAAACCTTAATTAATCTAGTGGAATTATCTTCTTAACTTTTATTCCTATCCTCCCCTCTAGGGTTTATAAAAATTTTCCCCAAAATGGAGTGGTGACTCCACTCCCTCCTTCCTAATATCGTAGTGTGGTGCTTCACAAAACCAATGCAGATGGGGAAGGCTTTATTTATGTTTTGATATAGTTTTATTACTATCTTACAACTCCTGAAGATTGCATCTTTATCTTAATTTTCATGTGGACATAAAAATATCATCATACTTACTACCAAAGTAAGAGTTGCATGGTTTAGGAAATCCATTATATATATGAAAGACAAAAGGCATTTTATATTGCACAATTTTGATATTGGTAATCAACAAGGAATATATTTTCAGAAATAATATGATTTTGCCACATCACAAAAACTTTGATGTTTCACATGCAATTGAGTCATCGAATGAACTTGTTGCAGCTGCAACTATTTTCCCAAATTTTTTAAAATTTTGGACCCTCCTTTTAATTTTATCTTGCCTGGGAGTGTTTGGATTGCTGAACTTTGTTTTTTCCCTCTGCTACATTTTGGATTGTTTGAAGTTGAATTGAGGTCAAACTGTTTTTCTTCTTTTCGAAAAGTTGCTTTTGTCGAACAATGCTTTTGACTGTGGAACTTGAAGTTTGATTTATGGATGATTTCCTTTATCGTTGTCGGAGGTCAGTTGAACAATGAGTTGGAGCTGTAGTTCTCTATGCAGCCGTCATTGCAGAGGGTAATTAATGAATGTCCCGATGGACAGTTCTTATTTTCACCGATGCACTTTATTTCAATTTTCTTTTTTGGACTGTCGATGATTTTATTTTATCACGATCGGAGCATTAGCCTTCTATATCACCACCGTTTTGGAGGACAAATAGAGAATGGGCCGATGGATAGTTTTAGTGTCGTCGATTCTGTGTTTTTATTGGTTCAAACCTTTTTACCTTACGATGATTTTCGCTATCAGAATTGTTGTTGACAAGTAGTCAGAGTTTTAGTCTTCTAAGTCGCCGCCGTTTTGGAGGGCAGATGGTGAACGTTCTGATGGATAGCTCTGATTTTCGTCGATGCCTTGGTTTTATTAATCAACTTTTTACTTTGCGATATTTTTTTTTCGCTATCAAAACAGTTTTGATGATTGATCGGGGGGGCTAGTCCTTTGCGTTTGTGACACGGCAGCAGCATTGAGCCTTTGGTCGTCGATACATAGTCCTTAAAGTTTCTGATCACCGATGATTTTTGTTATTACGGAACCCATTGTCTGCCCACTTTCTGCCGTTGCGGTTTTCTAGTAAACTTTCTCGTCGATGATTAGTGGTTCTAAGCTTCGACCTTTAGCGTTAGAGTTGCCGACCATCGATGTTTTTATGTTGACTGCAGAACCTTTAGTTTGTCTATCTCCCACCGTTGCAGTTGCGTAATGAATGGTTCGGCTGATGCTTTATGGTTATTCCTTCCACTTGTTGATGCCGTTGTTTTTAGTGGGTAGTGGTTCCGATCTACAATGCATGGACAACAGCTTTCATTGCTTTATTTCGCCGATTTTTTAATTTTCCCTAGAACCCTTAGTCTATATGGTTTCTGTCGTTGCGGCGGCTTAGTGAACTAACCATCCGGCATATAGTTTTTCGTTCGCTAATGAAGAGTTCGTCCACCCGATACTTAGTATTTTTCCCGTCAGTGAGGGTTTTTCCCGCCATTTTGTGTGCTTTTACTCTATTTTTTGGGACAACGAAGTTTCTCCTTGGGTTTTGGTCGAGTCTAGCTTTTCTCCGAGATGAAGAGCATAGTTTAGGGTTCAGATTGGCAGTTACATTGTTATGATTCATACTTTCATCAGAGGATTTCAAATTAGTCCAAGTGAAGCCTGGATTGAGATAATTTGTTTTATCAAGATTGTGATTTTAGTTTAGACAGTGTTTTTGGCGGTTTTCAAGACACAAACTCGCAGGATTTCTTTATGTCGTCATTTTTTCTTTTCATGCATTAACACTATGTATAGTTTATCTTGCAGAATGCATACGAAGAAGGTAAATGAACTGATACAGTTTTTGGTTATTCATGACAGGATGATTCATTAGAGGAAATTTCAACTCAAAATGGGCCTCCTAAAATGAACTAATAAAATAATAGTTAAAATAATAAAATAATATTTATTAATTTTGGAGGAAGAAAAGAAAAAAACTACTTTTTTGTTTGTATTTTTGACATATCTCCCCGTGTTTTTACTCAAATTTCGATCGGGAGAGGTCGTTGGATGCGGAATTAAATTCTGCATCCAACGAGTACCCACTCGGCATACTTTTGATGGACCCCGCTACCCCAAAAACAAGAAATACCTGAAAAAATGGAAT
>LPNX010052513.1:190475-210085 GCA_001517045.1 Pseudotsuga menziesii
TGCCTAGTTCATGAGTCCCACCATGTACAAGTTGTTAATTGCCTATCCATAGAGGTAAAACTTGCCATCTTTGACTCATGTAGCGCTTGGGAAAGCCTTAGGAATCAAATCTGCTTTATTCCTGGCCTCCTAGGCGCCCTTCTGCTTTTTTCTGCTTTATTGCCTGCTTTTTCAGTGTTTTAAGGCACATAGGAAAGCAAGACTAGGTGAGGTGAATCAGCTTTGTTGCCTCTTCCTCCTCCACTCTTTCCTCCATGCAAAAGCATGTATGAGCTGCCATTCCACCACTCATTAGCTTGCCCATGCGCTCTTGCCAATTCGTGAGCCTCATGACAGATTTGGGATCAACTTTTTACACCTATGGGGGATTTGCCTATTTTGGGTAAGCCTGCTTTATGCTAGCTTTGGATGCCTCCTTATGCATTCGAACTATTGATGTATTCTATATATTCAGCAACCTATGTTATTACAGGGTTGGCTATTGTACACTGAGTTAATATAATTTTGTGTTACAGGTCCATATTCAGTCTCCATTGTTGACAATTTTGCATGATCAATTGTAATTTGTTGTGGGTGAAATTAATCTATTGCTGGTCAGAATTTCTATAGATTATATTTAACTTATTTGATATTGTTGTCAAAGTTGTCTAGGAGAGAGAGAGGTAGAACATACTGTAACAGTATACAAATCCTTTCATTTTTTTTTTACGAAAAGTAGACAAAAAAATACCAACAATATGCACTAGAATATCATTAATATAACAAAAATTATATGCATACCATAATAATTACCTTCATGAAGATATGTCAATCATGTATTTTCACCCTCGCAAAATTACCTTCCTTTGTTATGATATTCTTCATGTTCACACAAAATCCAGTGCGAAATTTAATTTTTTGCATGACTTCTTTTACAACATTACTTTGTTGCTCCATAACATCCATGGAAGTGATTTTATATTAATTTGGTCTCCATTTCTATGAAATTAAATGACGTCTTTCATTGCATGGTTGGCTTCTTGAATGTCATTTCAAATTTTGGTTTTTTTTCTTTCTCACTCCTTCCATCCAATATTCGCCATAATGTTTCAGCCACATTCTTTCCTATATGCATTGTATCAAACATATGAGCAATTTGTAGGTGCTCATAGTAGGGAAACCTAATGAATTGTTTAGGATAACTTTTCATTCCTCGTAGAAGCCCATTAATGCCTTCATGATCACGACGACCATCATGAATCATAGTTTAAAAATAAATTACAAAAATCAATGTTAATTATAGTAAACAACACACAATAAACTAAATTTCATAACATTTCATATACGATGATTTGTATGTACCTTGGCGATTTCTATAATATTGCAACTTCCATAGGTGAGGTGTCATTCTCTGCGGTTTTAATGCAATCTTTTGCTTCCCATTGAACAAATGTATTTCGGTAGTTCGATACCTATGATTCTTAGAGAGGAAGTTCCTATACTCATCAAACACCTCCTTTCTTAAACTTTTGGAACGACGAGATTTGGTCTTAGGACCACAAACTGGACATGCAAATTTTCCCTTTGTATGAAGACCTAAATACAGAGATGGATTATCTATGTCAATTATAATTATATATAAAATGAATGGATTATGTGCTCCCTCTTTATCGACAACATTATGTGCTCCCTCTTTATTGACAACCATGGAGGAATGTTATTTTTGATTACAAAAATAGGCCACACCGAGAAAAAGTATCTCATCTCTGCAAATGGATTGACACCATATGCTGCCAAAGAAATCCTAAGATTATAAGGTTATTATTTAAAGTGAGACCATTTTTCCTCCATATCTCTAAATGTAGAATCATCTGCAAGCATTCGAATAATGTCATCTTGACTTATGTTCTGTGCATGGTAATCCATAAATTGCACTACTTTTTTGCACCTGAATAGTCATTGCAAATGTAGAATAATGGGAATATAATGAAGAACCTTGCGAGGGACCTTTTTTTTACTTGATCTGTTCGATATCTACTGATATGACATTCTGTACATTTAGTTTCAAATTCATGTTGATTATAATATATAACATGGTCATCGAGGCATGCATGAATTGCTTCATACTGCATTCCAATTTATTTCATGATGGAAGATAAATCTTGAAATGTGCGAGGTAAAATATTTGATGGTGGTAACAAATATTCAGCTATCAAGGTACAACAAATTAAAATAAAAATCTAGTTAATATATAAGTATATAAACACTATTAATGAAACACATTTCATATACATTAATTTGACTTATGAATTAACAATCATTTTATTAGACGAACAATGATAACCTTTAACATGATCATATATATGTGAAGTAATATATTACATACTTTAGCATACGTGTGACTGATGTGTTTAAAAGACCATTCATAACCTTGAAGTTCATTATCAACAATATAGAAGAGAGAAGATTTGTGTTGTAGCCCTCATAAAGGGGTTTGTATGCCTTCTCGAGAAGAGGTAAATCATTAACACCTTCAAATTCATCATTTTCATGATCAGCATCATCATCATCCATTATAGCATTAAATGCATCATGGATCAATGTATTTGTACAATCATCTTCAACTATGTTATCAGTATGATCATCTTCTTCAATATGATCATTAACTTGTTCTCCTTTATTCATAGCTCCATGTTCCTTTGGTACTTGTTCTGAAAGCACGTCTTCCAGACGATATGTCATAGGATCTCTTTCCTTTATAATTACATGAAAGCGTCAATAGATATTAGTTAATATAATAAATATTAAAATAATACATACATTTATAAAAGAAATCAATATAAAAACATATATAATGGAAAACTTACAAATGGAGGACATTCATGTCCCCCCTCAGCGTGTCCATGTTCCCTACCATGTTTGTTTTGCTGTTGTGATCTTTATTCTTCTCCTTTTAAAGCCCCTGCATTGACTACATGGACAATAACATTTCCCATCACCCTTTCTTTTCAGTCCATCCCACAATCTAGCAAGCAATTGTCAATTTTGTTCGTTTGGATCACGAATATTGTTATTTGACATTTTCTCATAAAGATCTTAAATGAAGATTATCAATCTTAAAAAACCAATCTCCACACTTCACTATTTTTAATCGCAAAAAAAATTGAAATAATTGTGTACTCTTTTGCGGAAACCAGTCCATGTGAAGGATATTATATCCACATACCATTGCTTGTATAGCAAACATGTTGGAATGTTACCATAATTTATAGTTTTTAAAATTTAAAAATTGTCAGATATCCGACGATATTAGGCTAGTTACCGTTACCATGTATATGTCGGATATCCGACAGAAGTCCTCGCATAATCAATGACAGTTGTCAGATAATCGACATCCGCTAGATATCTGACAATTCCATGTATCAAATAAAAAAACTTTGATATTTAAAATTCATAATTTTGAAGGTGAAATCCGACGACACAATCAATTTCGTTGGATTGTGTCAGACTTGTTCGTTGGATTTTGGGTTCAAATTTTGTTGTGTACAAATAGAATATCTTCTAAAGTTACAATATTTTAACAAACACAGCATTCACAAATAAATGGTTAAATAGGAATATTGAACACATGTTTAGAGGGTATCCTCATTGTTATTCTTCAAACAAATAATCACAATGGGTCAAGCGGCTTCCTTTAGCAAAATGTTGATATAATACAACCTATCACACAACTACTTAAATATCTCCATTTCAATTTCTTTATTGATATCCATCCCCTAGCATCATGTCCTTTTTGTAGGACCATTCCAAAGTACAAGTAGTAAACTCAAGTATTTTGAAAGTCAAAAAAAAATATTCATATTGCCCAAAATAGGATGAAACAAGCATTATCAATATTAAAGTGAAATATAATTTGAAGTTAGATATTAGCTATATCTAAGACTCCAATTGTATACACAATCTACATTCAAGAAAAAAAAAGAATAAATAACTAGCTCCAAATTTTACATGGACCCTACAAGATCTTTCATAAAATTGGAGATGTGGCTTATAGTTGGGGTTTCCTTCTTCATGTATTCATAAGGTTTTTAATGTTTATTTCCTCAAATAGGTTATGGACAAACTATGGTAATGAAAATTGATTCTTTAGCCTAAAAATGTTATAGACCAATGTTATTTCTCTATTTCAAATAGAATCATTATAGACTACCTAATCAAGTGGAAGAAAATGCATCCATAAGAAGCTAGATGGAAAGATGAGTAATTAATGAAGAAACACCCTCAATTACAACTTTGAGGGTAGGCTTTTTTTAAAAGACGGCTATGTTAGGGTGCTAACCCTCATTAATTATTATCACATTATGAAGGTAAGCCCAAAATATAGAATACATCGTACCCTATTCATCTCCTATTTATATATTAGATATATTGTAAAAGAAGGGTGCCCCTCAAATGGGCTTCTTGTCATTCACTCTCTTTCATTCTCGAGGTAAGGAATTACTTCTTCTTTCTATTGTTATTTTATTTGGAGTATTTTTCCATAACAATGATACATATTTGGTCTAGAGGTTAAAATCTATCCTCAAGCTTGACAATGACAAAAATAGGCATACTCTACTTATCTAGTTCAAAGAATTTTCACATTTCAACACAGCACTCAGAAGCCCTAACTCATCAAATGACCAACTTAAGCTTCTTCATTTCCTTGAGATCTCACTCCAACCTAGTATTACCAATAATTACAACAAATCCAACAAGATATTGGCAACAACATTTTGGAATTGACTCTCAAGGAGCATTAAGGCCAAAACCCTTTTTATCTCTGAAATACTTAAGAACCCTAATATATTTAAGCAATACTAGCTTTGGCCAAAGAAGAATCTTCTTAAGATAAGGAATGCTCAATTTCTTACAATATTTTATACACAACTTTAAACAACATGCTATCATGAAAAGCAATTTGGATAAACTAAAAAATGTGCTTTCTTTAAAATTCTAACATTCAACAACTCAAGTCCAAATTTCCAGCTTGAATAGGAACAACATAGTGAAGGCCTCCCATACATATGTGGCTAAGGAAGTTAAGAAGAGTGGAGCACTAAAACTCTAAACTTCTATGTTATTCAATGGAAACCACTTATGATCAAGTATTGTTTAGTGAATCCAAATCTCCTTTTAGATCGGTAGTGTTAATCATTTCTTTTTAGGTTAGTAGTGTTAGTAGCATTCCAAGTTTATATTCCATTGAGATATAGCTTTAATGGATTTTGTATCCTGTATACAAAACTATTTATAAAAATAATATTCATGGTAATTATGTATATTATATGGTCAAATTGAATTACATGTTTTCTGTTTATTTTTAATTATATGCATATTCACTCAAATTGAACATTATTGATTTTTTTGACTGATGCTTAATGAATTAGTTAGACTTTATTATAATGTATACTTTAAAATATATTTTATTTATATATTAAGAATATATTTCACTTTGATGTTTTTTAAATCATTGTTTATCCTTGTAAATAAATAAGTTATATTTTTTCTTTACTTTACAATATAAATACTATTAGTTAATTAAGTTTTTAATTTCTCCCTACCTATTATGAAAAATGCTCTGTATTAAGAATATATCTTGGTGAAGGAAATACTATTGGATGCTGTTTATTTATTAGTAAAATTAAATAAATTGATGCTAAATTGTTCTTATTTATCATTATAAATAAAAACAAAAAAAATTTCACTAAAATACCATTAGTTAATTAACTTTTTTATTTCTCCTGACCTATCACAAAAAATGCTTTGTACTAAGAATATATATCTCAGTTAAAGAAGTACTATTCGGTGCTGTTTGTTTATCAGTATGAATAAATAAGTTGATGCTTATTGTTCTTGTTTATCTGTATAAAGAAATAAGTTTGTTTTCTTTATTGTAAAATATCAATACCATTAGTTGATGGTCCTTACATATTATGAAAAATGTTTTTGACAAGATCCTGACAGATTTTTAATATTGATGCTATAAAAATAATATATGCTTGATGAACAGTGCATTCCTCTTTTAAAAAATACAAATCAAAATTGTGTCTCACAGCATAAGGAATACCCTGAAATTCCATAAATAATTTTCTTTTGAAAATCAGAATCATGTCTCATAGCATCAAGAATACCTGAAATTCCATAAATAATTTTCCTTGATTGGGAAAATTGGGAAGAAGGTACATGAACAAATAATCCATCCCACCATTAAATTTGTTGAATTAAAATTGCAGTTCATAAAATCCATCCCACCATTAAATATGTTGAATTAAAATTGTTTGCAGGAAGTGAGGATGGGCTTTTTATCTTTCCTATGTTTTTACAGCAACCAGATCATTCAATGCTCAAGACATGGCAGACTGATACGGCCTTCCATGTTACAGAAAACGTATAAGCTCACTGAATACGTAGCAATTCAATCAAAATTTTAAAAAAGATTGCAGGAAGTTTGCAATCTATAACCTTTATAATAAATTTCCAAAAATTTCTTCGCGGCCTCCAGAATTTCTGAAAGATTTGTGATCAGAAAAAGGGGAAGATGGAATTACTCTACTACGCTATGTTAATCTCTTCTATGAAACATTTATACAATTTCGTGATCCAAACATCGTTTACATCAGAGGGAAACGACATCGGTGCAAGGATCTTCGTCCCAGATATGCCTCAATAGCTTCAGGAGAGTTCTGGCCTTCCTCTTGGCTCTGCTACTGCAGTGGCTTTGAAGCACAAGCAATAACCGTGTAAAAACCCCGGCCTGAACAGCCTCTCTCTGAATATCCTCGTAACCGGAACATATAGCTACAAGAATAGCCGTCGCGCTTTCTGTAGCTGAATCCTCTGAGACTTTGAAAATATGCTTAACCAGCACGGGAAGAGCCAGGGCATGTCGACGAACCGCATCAAGACCCGGCTCCGTCTTGCAAAGGAGCTCCACAGTTGCCAGCGCTCGGCCGACATCGGGTTTATCGATATTCACCAGAGCTTCAATTAGCGCCTCCGCGGCTCCGGCCCCAGCAGCAGGTTCCCGGTTCGAATCCGCTAAGCAGAGAGAGAACATGGCTTTAATCCCAACTTTAACAGCTCGGGGGTAATCGTGTGCCTGTTGTATGAGGGATACGAGACCGTCTATGGTGCCAGGGGTTTTTCCAAGAAGATCGGCAGATGCCCCATCCTCGCAAAGGATATCGATTAGAGATCCGGCATTTATTCGAGCCTCCATGCTACCGTGCTGTAGCAGGGAGGCCGCGACGAAAGCCGACTTCGACCTGAAAACTAGGTCACTCAGCCCCGGGCACAAACGCATGCCTTGAAAGGTAGGCGCCAGCTGCAGTATCGTACCCAGTGCCTCTTCTGCCAATTCCCATTCCACCTGATCGACCGTAGCCTCGAGGTCGGCCCAACTCAAGAGCTCCGTTACTAGCAACGGTAGCGTCTCCATCTCAACCATCAGTTCCCTGTTCTGTTCCATTTCCTTTGACAGCGCTTTGATGCGCCTTATCGACTGCAATTTGAGGCTTCTGTTACTGGAATTTCCGATATCGTGCTTCAATCGCGTTACTTGCTCTGGATCAATACGCTGCTTTGGCGTGGGGATCCTGTCGACCCCGTGGCTTCTGTTGGCAACGCACCAGTCTTGAATGAGCCGACGCAGAGTATGGTTGGGAGTAAGCGATAAGTCGCAGAGTTTCTGCATGGTTACAGGGCATGTCAGGTTTCCTTCGGCTATCCATTTCTCTATGCTGGACCTCTCGTATGTCTGGCCTGTGCACAGAGTGACGGGGTCGCGTAACAGGTCCAGGGAGATAGGGCATCTGAATAAGTGAGGGACGCTTAAGCTTCCCATGCTTAGGCGCAGATCCTTCCGGCTCGAAGGCATTCTTGAAAATGAAAGGGAGCTTAAAAAAACGAATGATGGAGAGTCGGGGATCTGTCTATATATATAGACACGCCCAGGAAGGCACTGTAACGCGCTCGATTGCTATGAACAATCATTTATTTATAATTAAACTCGTCAAGTTTGGCATCTTGTACATTCATTGGCATGGGATTTCTTGTAGCTTTACATGCACATGCAGGGCATTTTCTGTTATTTGACCCTGGTCAATTATCATTTTTGAAATCACTTTTACTTCTTCCTTGTTCTAGTCGTTGTACTTTCTGTCATGGAGCGAAAAAAAAGTTATCATTGTGGAAACCTAGTTTTAACTGTAGAAATGACCATTGATTTTATAATTACTTTTCCTTTTGAAGGGTTGGAATTTGATCAACTCGTAGGAATGATATGACGTTATGCACTTATATATCCAAAGTTTGACCATTGATTTTTGAATTACTTTTTCTTCTTGAAGGTTGGATTGAAATTTTTTTAGAACTAAATTGCTTCATGATGACTTCCATTTCATTCTTGAAATTCCAACTTTATGAGTCCATTAAATCAATGACAATTGCTTTTTGAATTGCTTTTCTTTCTTGAAGGTTGATTGAAATTTTGGATAGCTAAATTGCTTCATGATGACTTCCATTCTATTTTTAAAATTCCAACTTTACTAGTCTATTAAATCAATGGCCATTGATTTTTGAATTATTTTTCCTTCTTCAAGGTTGGATTGGAATTTTTTTTTAGCTAAATTGCTTTATAATGATTTCTATTTCATTCTTGAAATTTTAACATAAAATTTTACTCTTATTCGATAAATTTTTAAATTAAAAAAAAACTTTGAACATATATCCAAAATTGTATTCTTACCTTATCAAGATTTATGTTTTTTGTTGAAATTTTAACATAAAATTTTACTTTTACTTAATAACATTTTAAATTACAAAAAAAACTTTGAGCATATATCCAAAGTTGTATTCTTACCTTATTAAGATTTATATTTTGAAGTTATAAAAAACTTTGAACACAATTCTTAGACAAATTAGGGAGTGTAATTGAATATTGAGATGTTAAGTACAAATGAGTCATCCCTTTGATCATTTATCTCCATATAAGTGGTATCTAGTATTGACAAATATGTGATTGCCAATCAACTCATTGTTTTCTTTAGCTTAGTGTTCACATTCTATAATTTTTGGCAACGATTTGATTTTTTATTTTGTCAAGTTGTATAAGTGACATGAACCAATTCAATGAATTTAAGTAATTTAGGTAGTTGTATAAGTGACATGAACCAATTCAATGAATTTAAGTAATTTAGGTGAAATTTGTTTGTCATTTTGTTTGTTTTTTCTTATAGTTTATGTATTTGGTTTTATAGTTTGGTGGCTATTGTTTATTCTAAAGTTACCAAATTCAATGAATAGAGACTATTTGATACCCAAATTCACAAATTCAGTTAATGTATCTAATTATTTAATAAAATTTTATATGTATGGTCCAATTTCGATCTTTAAATTCCATATGATATATTTTCACATAGAATTCATGATCTTGGTCCACTACCATGCATTATATATCCACATTATCCCAAATTTTCTCAAGGTTCCACTTATCTCTATTCCCTTCTCTAATATATCTAAACACAACTTCTAAGATCATGTGCTACCCTCAGAGCTTGCAAAACATGGTTAGATCACTTACAATGGCACCTCCTAACCTATGCAAATAATATTCTTAATTCTAGTTTGTTGGGCTACCAATATTTGCCATGTACCATTTGCTAACCTCCCAATCTTTGCCACGTGAATGTTGGTAATTTTAGGTTGTGATCTGGTAAACCTAGGTTAGAAGAGCGTTGTGTTTGTAGCATTGTTGTGCATTTTCAAAGGAGTCTTGGTAATATATTGTTGTTGAGTTCTAACCTTGCATTTTCAAGGGAGTCTTGCTAATATATGGCAGGCTAGAGAAAGCTTCTCTTATAATGATACTCAAGAATTTTTGTCAAAATGAAAATTTTCAACACGGAATAATTTTGAATCTTATGGAATTCGAAGTTGTATTCAAATCTTATGGAATTATAAGTTGTATTCAAATTTTAGCTTAGTAACTATTGTTTATTCTTTATAAGACTTTTTGAAATCTTTCCTTTAAAGTATCTAAAAAAACTACATGGACACCAACATTCTATGCCTAAAATACTAGGAATGAAAATTATCCTACCTATTGGCTTAACATAATCTATAAATTAACATAATCAAAGATCCATACCAAATAAAAATACAACTATGGAACATTCGTTGATATGTTTTCGTTAAATCATCTTTTATATTTTATAAACCAACACTACTTTATTTTTAATATATTCTCAATCTAGGATGTTCCAATGAGAATGAGAGATCCATGCCAAATGAAAATACAACTATGGAACTTTCACTCCAAATAAAGTTAATATGTTTTCCTTAAATCATCTCTTATATTTTATAAACCAACATTACTTTTAAATTATCTTTTCCTTAAATAATTTATTATATTTTATAAACCAGCATTAGTTTTAAAATATTTTATAAACTAGTATTAATTTTAAATCAATTTGTCATATATATTACCATACTAGAGTCAGTACCAAAACTCTCAAATCTTTCAATATTGTTAGTATATTTTATGAAAATTTTAAAGTATAAACCTTTTATATTATTGTATATAGTTAATATATTTTTTGAAATTTTAAAATATTAAATTTCTCTTTTTTTAATGATTTTTGACTTGCTAAGCTAGCCTTTGGTCTGAGATGCACTAATATGATTGAATTTAGATATTGTCTACCCCAAACAACAAATTTAAATATCTAATATTATCTCTGTCAGAATATATACCTCTCCATTTTTCAAATTGACCATTTGTTTAATATTTATATTAAAAAGCATCTTTAACCTATTTACCGTCGAACCGATCCATGTCATTCACGAATCTTACTGGAGTTTCTTCCCAAAATTCTCAATAAAAACCTTAAAAAAAACTGAATTCAATCCAAAGGAACAAATTGACCAACAAAATAATAGGGCGTCGTTTCTCGGGTATGGATGGAAGAAGACTTGACTGGCAGTCGCCCGGCGATTCCGAGGGCGAGGGCGATGGCGATGGCGATGGCGGGGGCGCTCGGAACCTCGGGATTGGCGTCGGTAGGTCTTTGCAAGACTGGAGGCCGTTCGTCTGGTCAAAAAGAAAAAAACTGAACATTTGGTGGGACCTGTGCCGACCTTTTTCGTGACTCGTGGCTTGTCAATGGTCATCATCGATAGCGCCAGCTTTTGTAGTATACGAAAATAGTCACATATGCCGATGTCGATGTCGATGCCTGCCACCTGACACGACACGCCAGTGACGCCACCCATTGGCAGCCGTCGCATTTCCTCCTTAATCGTCTGTCTGTCGCTTTTTACCTATAATATTCACAGCCTGGAATAGGAGGAGACCTTCGCGCGTGCGCTATCAAATGGACGTGGAAATCGGCTATCTACAGTCCTTACCCTACCTTACCCATACTGTTTGTTAAGTAAACAAAGTGGACTGGACTAACCAAAATAATGCAAATTGTTTGGTGACCAATATAAACCAATCCAGATAAATGAAATTTCAACTTAAACTCTTGTTTTTTTCAAAGGTGGGACCAATTGAATGTAACAACAGATCCATCTGTTCCATGCATTTGACGGCCCCATTTGCTTTTGTTTTCTTTCCAGCCTTTCTCGTTAAAATCAATTTGACCGTGGAAACCGACTCCAAGCCTGGACCATAGATGGGCAGCAGGGTTGGAATTTCAAATGACGGATACCCATCAAAATTGCCAGTAACAAGCAAAACCTGAAACGTTTTCTGTATTCTAAGCCAGATTTTGACGGTCTCTGCAAAATCTTAGCTGTATTTGACGGGCAAATTGACCCATGACGGGCATTTACCCGTCAAATTCCATTCCTGATGGGCAGCCTCTGATTAATTTGACCCTCAAGCTTTGTCGGCGATTGCATTGAAAATTCCCAACGTCGGCGCAGCACCGAGTATTAGGGTTTGTTTGACCATCTCGGAGACTGTTAATTGTTATTATCATATTAAGGGTTAGGGTTCGTTTCCCTAACGTTGTGGCGGCAAAACCTTTATATGTAACCGTTTATCTTACCAATCAAATTTTAAATTTGGTCAAAGAAGACCGCAGAGTTTCCCAATACCGACCGTACCCTCCTCCGCACGTGTAGGGATGGAGCCGTAACGTAAATTTGAATGCAAACGCGAGCCTGCAGAAAGTGAGCTGCTTAGCTGTCGAAACATTTTTTTAATCTTTTTTTCCATTTTCAACGTGGTGTGGGAACATGTTTTATTGAGTTACTTTAAAAAAAAATACATGTAACTTGTTATTCAAAAGGGAATTAAAGTTATATAAAATCTTTTAAACCAGCTTATTTCTAACCAAAAAAAATTGGTCTCCCGTACAACATATAAATAAGTTGCTAGCAGAAAAACTATTTTCTCCAGACTTGTAATCAACAACTTACATAGCATTATATGGAGTTTTCTATTTGTGTATTAAATCTACTATAATGTGTAAGAAGCATAAGATGTGAAAATTTCAATCTATTTAGAATTTGGAAACTTGGACTACGAAGCATAAGATGTGAAAATTTCAATCTATTTAGAATTTGGAAACTTGGATTACTATGGATATTTGATCATGTCTAAAGTTGCTAATAAATTTGTTGCTAAAAAGAGGGTGTTTTTACATCCACATTGTTACTACATGAATTTAATTGATATGGTTGTAGAAACCAAGTTGTGCAGCATAGAAAATGTATATTAAAAGAAGAAACAAGATAGAAAATAGAAGATTGCTCGAATAAACACTTAATACCTGTGATTTGTGCTTCAATTATGTATTTACGATTCAAATATTTATAAGAGAAGGTATGATTAATCAAACAGTAACAAACTTATAACTAATCTAGAGCAATCAAATAATAACAAGCTTATAACTAATTCAAACAATAACAAACTTATAACTAATTCCTCTATATGTACATCTTGAGTGAGCCTAACTCTTAAGAACATGTGTTTCTGTATGTGTACATCTCTATAGATTTTAAAAATATATTATTATTATTATTATGGAAATGTCTAACTATGAATATCTAAATGTGATTGATGTGATTTTCAAAGCTCCAAATACTAGTGTGAAAAATCATTGCCTAAAGTGAAAATCCATGAAGTGGAGAAGTTGAGATTACATGATTTGTTATCTCCTTTTTCTTGCAAGTCCAAAAAAACTTGTGCAAGACTCGAGATATGCCCTCCTATGCAACTATTTAACATGCCTCATTATGGCACTAACTCACACCCAACGGTTTTCCACCTGCCATGGAGTCTACGGGGTGCTAGCACACGTATGCTCCTAATTTTATATAAATATGGTAGGCATTTTCTATGTCTCCACTTGGAAAAATTAGCCAAATTCCTTATAGAAGAACAAGCTAACACATGAAAATGAACTATTAAACAATTCATACAGTCACATGCCTTCAATCTAGCATCTATAATTCAAGCCATTATAAATGCACTAAAAAATAGCCATTCAGCTTCAGGATTTTAACATTTAAAACTTAAGGCTCATAGGCTTGAGCTTAACTTCCACAGACAACCTAGGTAAGGCTTCCTATCACAGAAAAACATACATCATTCTTGCAAGTAAGGAAAATAACAGATATACCTTATCATGGAAACAATTTGCTAAGTGAATGGATATTCTCAACAAGAACAATTCACAACACTTAGACATTTTTTTCTGGAAAACAAATCCACTAACAAAGATTGATGGCTTTCCATGGAAAAATGTATCTGTCGAGTATAACTCCTATAGATATTATTCATCTACAGCTATTTATGTGTAGGAATGTTCATGGACATATTTACATAATTCAATGTGAATATCCAAAACATAACGTTCATGTTCAAAACGAGTATAATTCAAATTCTTCATGCAAAAAAATGCCGATTGCATCCATGCATAATCATAACTCAATTCCTTGGTAATTCCTTCCATACATTGGTCATACAATTAAAAGTAACTCATTCTAGTTCATAATAGGATACTTAAACAAAATATTATTGTGGACGAATTTAATGCAACAATAATGCAATTCCTTCATGAATCATTTCATTCATTATACACATTAATAAAAATATTTTTACAGAGTAAAACACTTATTTGAATATTGAGCAGCTTGAGCAATTGGTTACACGCAAGGCACACTCCACCCAACGATAGGTTTCCTTGCTCATCAATCTTTCAACAAGGTTCCACCCTCAAACTGAGACTATAAATCCACCAAGAGAATGCACAAGGTTAACTGGGAGAAGGGAAGTGGATAGGTGCACAAACTAATTCCCCACCAAAATATCTCTCAAAGTTTGGTACTCAACAATTGCACTCTAATAGCATGGATTTTAATCCCTTCCTTGGCACCTCTTCTAAATCAAAACAGTGGAATATCGTGCAATAGGCCACCACCGTCAAACAATTCCCATCAACTAGTTCCAAACCCAAACCAAATAATGCAATACATTCCTTAATATCTATCTGAGAGAAAATCAATGGAATAACTTAGACTAGGTCACCACTATCAAACAATTCCTTTCAACCAGTTTCAAACCAAACAATGTAATCCCTTCCTTAATTTATATTCCAGAGAAAAATAGTGGAATACCTTACACTATGCCACCACTGTCAAACAATGTCCATCGACCAATTCCAAACCAAACAATCCAATCCCTTCCTCAATATCTATTCCATAGCAAAAAAATGGAGTACCTTACACTAGGACACCACTGTCAAACAATGTCCATCAACTAGTTCCAAAACAAACTATGTAATCCCTTCCTCAATATCTATTCCGTTGAAAAAAGGAAGACCTTATACTAGGCCACCACTGTCAAAAAATTCCCATCAACCAGTTCCAAACCAAATAGTGTAATCCCTTCCTATGTATATTCCAAAGCAAAGTAGTGAAATACCTTACTTTAGATCACCACTATCAAATAATGACAAGAATCATCTTTGAGGAAGGTTCATACAAAGTTCATAAATTAACTGGAAATAGATCATGGTTCAACATGGAAATTAACTCGCAACAATTCTTCAAGTTCGAATTTCAGTACGGAACCCACACCCAACCAAGAAAAACACTTTATTGATAAATTTCCCCAAGCAATTGACTTCCCTTTTGTTTGGGTAAGTGAAAGAGTTAGAGAGCTCATGTGTCTATAGTGTTTGAGTTCAGGTGAATATCCCTCATGGAAGAGTGTGTCCAACCCTTTCTGCGTGGATGCTTAAGCTACATGGCAATCATTTCCCATGTGCTCTCTCCCTAAAGACGCGCATTCCTCAGCATAAGCCACTAATATTTTGTTAATTTTTTGGGATTAATCATAAGGTTCAAATTATCGAAGGTATAAAGGATTAAGGTATGGCTAAAGTAATTTTCAGGCTTAAGGTCACAACTAGGGTCATATTATAACCCCCTTAGGGTATCCAAAGCCCCCTTTTTTTCCTTACTACTGAATTCTTAAACTCCTATTTTTTTAGTGTTTGTCTCAACCACAACCAACTGTATTTTTATATTAATATTTCAAAATACAATTTGTTCGTCCTTTCAGGAATTTTATCATCAAACTTTACATTATTACATCAGGGGTCAAAACTGGGGTGTTACATTCCCCTCTCACTTAGATTTAACATTGTCCTCGAAGATTCATTGACCAAAACATATGTCTCAAAATTTATTTTCATTTCAAAATCATCAAAATATATACCGGTAATCAACTCGCATAGCTACTTCTGTAATATCCCATATATAAATAATATCTTAATAAATTATCTCCTACTGCTAATATTATTAAAATATGAATAAGGATTTTACAATTGATTGAAAATTTCCTTCAACAAGGCACAACACAAGTATTAAGGACATAAACTGAGAGTGGCAGAGGATTTGGGGATGAAACCAAAGGACAAGTTTAGAGACTCAGATTTCGAATCCCTAAGCACCTATATGTTAGGCCATTTTAGGTTTTGAGCATCAATTATGTTGAAGTCTACTCCCAGGCTTCCGGGTGTCCTAACTAGTGCAAACTGAGATTGAACGAACAATTCCAAGAAACCAAGGCTTTTGGAAGGATTATTTTATGTATCAGTCACTGATTAGGAATTAAATGTCATTTGAACAAGTTCGAAATAGATCTGAAACAATTTGAGAGGGTTTGAGGGTGTTTGGGAAAAAACTAGGATTTTGGCCTAGAGACTTCATGCGCACAGGAGGCCACTCAAACACTATACGAACTCAATGAATTTTGATTTTGTGATTTTTTTGGGGTTTATATAACCTACAATAACTTACATAATGCACATTGAGCTTACAGATCATACATAGCATTAAAAACTGTAAAACTAGTCAATGAGGATGGGTAAGGAAATAACAATGAATTTCAAATCTGTCTTTTATAATACTTGCAACTAAATATTATCAGAGGTTTATAATTCTATCCTAACCATACGAAATAGCATATATCATATGATATCCATTACATCAATACCAATGCATAGAACTTACAAAAAGGCCCATTAAATGGGCATTGGAAGACTTCTCTCATGAAATTTTGGCATTATGACCATCTTGAACAGAATGCTTACTGTATATCAGACATCATAAAGGTGAGTTTAATATGAGAAGCTCAAAAGGAGCTTAGAGGACCTGATCTCCCTTAATTATTACCAAAACTGAAAAATAGTGGCTTGAGGCTAACATCCGACACCAATTTGACAATCCTTAGAGCATAAGTGAAGTATCCTTCACTGGAGATCGACTTCCATGGTTGGATGGCTAATATCAAAGCTCGAACTTGGTATAAAATGGCTTCTCCTTGGCTCTCTATGGTCTCCACTAAAGAATGGAAGATAATAGAAGAGAATGGAAGCTTGGGGTGCATCACCCAAGGTGGTTGAAGCACATCACTTAGACTAGAAGCTTAGCTTCACTCAACAACAAAACATTAATGATCAAAAATTGTGAAATGGAGTTGGACGCATCCTTAAATAGACTTTGAGTGACTTGTTGATCAATTCAGCCACCTGTTGAGCAAGTTACCCACTTGCAAATCCTAGCCCTAAGCCATGAGTGCACCCTCCTTGAGGAAATTAGCAAGTTCAGTCATAGGATGATGTTTCCCTCCTTTCATCACTCAACCAAAGTGGAAACTGCGCCCCCATTTGAGTAAAATTTTCCTTCTTATGACTGATGATGTTTCCCTTATAGCATTATTTCCTAAATGGAAACTCTTCCCCACCTTGACCAAAGTTTCTTGCCTTTGCATTGACTGCTTTTCCTGCATTTTCTACTTTTGAAACTACCTACTTTTCCTTGCTTTTAACAGTTTCCATCTTTTTCTTACAGATTGTTTTTGCTAATTTTTTGGACACTATCTATTTTTCATCCTAGGAAAGTTGGCTTGCCTAATGCGCCCTCCTAACATGGTAACTCATTCCCACATGTCATTATTTTTCATATTAATTAAATAATTGCATAAAAATAATCAGAATTATAAAATACCCTAGTACATGCCTCCATAGTTTAAGAAAACAAAATTCACTAGGTATAATTTATTTCATTAAATTTTTAAATCCCCTAGGCACTTGACATGGTCGACACTTAATTTCTTTCAAGGGAGGGATATGACAGTCATCCCATCCTAAGTTTTCTTTTCCTCAAGCGGAAGAAATCCAGGGTGCTGTAAAATTTGTTCACCCTCCCAAGTGGCATTTTCTCTTGGAAACCCTTTCCACAACACAAGATATTCCTTAATGGTTATGTTCCTCAACCTTCTTTCTATGGTCTACAAAACTCTTTCTGGCACTAAGACCAAATGGACTTCATCATCCAGAGGTGGAAGTTCTTATGATAGAATTATATGTTGGCCTACCGCTTTATTCAAGCAAGATACATGAAATACATTGTGGATGTTGCTCTCCGATGGCAACTCCAATTCATAGGCCACTTCACCAATTGTTGGTAAAATGATATGTTAATTAACTTCCAATATTACACTGTCAACTCGAGGCTCGTAAGCTTCGAGGTACAAGCACTATATATGCAAGGTCAAATGTTAACATAATCTAGTCTAACCTAACCTAATGATGATAAACACACTTCAAGTGAACTATAATCTTTGAATAGAAATTATTTCAAACTATATACTAACTATGAATTACAAACCAATTGTAAATAATGAGCCAAGTTCAAATAGGCTCTATTACTGAATGGCTCAGATCTAAGGATTTTTACAGGCGAAATATTTCTGTCATATGGAGAGGTTTCTTACATATTTTACCGTGGATTGGCTCGAATCTGGCGTGGAAGGTAGGTAAAGGCACAGAAATACTTGTAGGAATTGATCCTATCGCAGGCTCATATAATAGTTTCAATCTTCCAGATGAGTTGAGACTTTATCTGCANGGTAAAGGTACATAAATACTTGTAGGAATTGATCCTATCGCAGGCTCATACAATAGTTTCAACCTTCTAGATGAGTTGAGACTTTATCTGCAGGATCTGGATATTGTCTATTTAGCGTAGCTGCATAATCCAGAAAAAGATGCACTTGGATATTGGCACATGGCTGAAGAATTAAATCTGGGAGGTTCATTTTATGATATATGGAATGAATACACTAATGGTTTAATTAGTGCTGGTATTCGAATTACTGAATCTGATGATGAATTAATTTGNAAAGAATTAAATCTGGGAGGTTCATTTTATGATATATGGAATGAATACACTAATGGTTTAATTAGTGCTGGTATTCGAATTACTGAATCTGATGATGAATTAATTTGGGATCATAGGATGAAGAAGGGATCCTTAATGGCCAAAAATGCATATGAATGTATTGTATCCTCATCACAAGGTGCGAATATATCACCTGTTGATAAATTTTTATGGAATAATACTTTGCCTAACAAAATTTCATGTTTTATTTGGCTAGCTGTAAGAAACAGAATTCTCACCTGGGAGAATTTACAGAAAAAAGGTNATGCATACGAATGTATTGTATCCTCATCACAAGGTGCGAATATATCACCTGTTGACAAATTTTTATGGAATAATACTTTGCCTAACAAAATTTCATGTTTTATTTGGCTAGCTGTAAGAAACAGAATTCTCACCTGGGAGAATTTACAGAAAAAAGGTAAACAAGGGCCTGGAATATGTGTACTTTGCAAAATTGATGAAGAAACTACAGAACATATTTTTTCAAATTGCACAGTTTGGAAAGCTGTGGCTGAACAAGTATGTAATCATCTGCATCTGCATACTTTTTCAGTACATTTAACAATGGTGGATATGCTGCTGGACTGGTTAGGAAAAATATCAAATAATAAGACTCTCCATTTGCTTCCTTTCCACATGATGTGGACTGTGTGGAAGGCTCGAAATAGGATTATTTTTTATGATGAAAAAAGGTCTGTTTACAGCATTGTATGTCAAATTATCTCAGCAGTACAGCATCTATCTATACAGCCTGTCATAAAGAAAAAATCTGATCGCATATTGGGAAGGAATCCACCAATGATATATCCCTGTGGGTTCATTGATGGTGCATCCAATTGTAAGAT